>KV004558.1:240512-252625 GCA_001598015.1 Dorcoceras hygrometricum | reverse complement strand
ACTAGAAGCGCTGACGAGATCAGCACGAACGGATTCTCCTCGTCGAGTTGGCCGGAAACGAATTTCCGGCGACAACCGAAGATCGCGGCGGCAGCGCGCGGCGCCGCACGCAACAGCGCGCTTCAAACAGCGACGTCACGCGATAGCGCTCGACCAGGCGACGCGTTCAAGCAACGGCAGCGGTCGGCCAGCGTCGCACGAGCAGCAGCTTCCAGCGGCGCATCATCGAGCGCAGCGGCCGACCACCTTGCGCGCAGCGTCTCGGCAGGAGCGGCTTCTCGCGCGGCGGGTGCACGGCCAGCGTGCGGCCAGTGCGCGCAACGTCTCGTCGCCGATCGTCGCAACACACCGGGCAGCGGCGCTTCCACCGTGCGCGACCAAGACGCGGCAAGCGCGCCTCTTCGTCGCGCGCCATGCACGGCCAGTGCATACGATATGCGCGTCCAGGCGTGCGCACGCGATGCGTTGCATGAGGAGGAGCCGCCGCACGCGGCGGCCGATGGCCGATTCCTGATTTTCGATCTCCAATATGAATTTTAAAACGTTAGATACAATTATGGCAATTCGTATGATCAGATCCGGGTAACACTGGCTCTGATACCACTGTCGGGGATACGGATCCGCCCCCCGGTCAGGCAGCGGAAGAACAAAAATATAGAAACCGGGAGGCGATCAATACGAATAACAAAACTACATGTATCGACATACATAGGGTGTTTCTGGCGTGTTACCTCGCTGGCACTTGTGCCTGGCTCCAACCGGTGTTTCAAGAACCCGGCGCTTCTTGGTAGATTGCGGTAGATACGCCAATCCGGTCCACGACCAGATTCGAGACTCCTTCATCAGACTGCACTAGAAGTCCTGACGAGATCAGCACGATCGAATTCTCCTCGAAAAACTAGGCCGGAACGAAATTCCGGCGAAGTTGGGCGGCGGCGGCGGCGGCGGCGGCGGCGAGAGAGGAGAGGGAGGGTGGCGGCTGATTTGCTAAGTAGGTTTAGGTTATTATGATCTTGTCTTTGATTAAGTCACTTAGTCTTAATTAAATAGACTTCAAGTTGGACTTGGGCCGGTCCAACGGGTCCGGGTCCAAATGACGATATCCATCGCTGTGACTTCATCGCAACTCCGATCGCCGATCAGATCGGACCGATCGACTCAGTTTCCAAAACTGAATGTTATGATGTGAAAAACAATTTTTCAGATCATCAAACCCTAAATAGCAAAATGACCGTTTTGCCCCTCAACAGAGTCAAATCCCGGTTTGACCCCTGTTGACTTTTAGGAAGTCGTACTTCCCGAAATCCTCTTCTCGTGCTCAACACATTGAGCTGAGTATCCGTGTGGGAATTTCGAATCCAGTACTTGTGTGACCCTCAATGGTTCAGGGATACAGCTAGCCGTGGGCCCACAACCATTGTGGCTCCGGAATCACAATTCCGGACCTGCCCAACGGATCATGGTAAAGCGTCTAGCAACATCGCCCCATGATCCCCTAGGTATCACTGATAGTGCCTGCAAGAACCAGTCGGTCGTGGTTAGCGTACTGTACGGTCCTTTCAATCCATATATCCCGATCTGATCAACGACCATTGATAAATCGAGAGTCGCTAGAGATCCGATAGCTATGCATACATCTTGGAGATCAAATAGTGACATCGCGAGTGTAACTAGGCAAACACATTTACCTAAAACACTTGTAGTACTCTGGCCAGAGATTTGCACACTATTATCCCCTCAGATAGCATAGGATATCCACGCATGTCTGCGAGCGGTGAATCCTCGACAACGATGCATCGACTCCTACATTGAATAGATTTTATGTATTGAACGATTCCCGGTGCAAAAAAATTTTAAACTTCCGCTGTGCCCCGGGAAACGGGATCCGGATCCAACACTGCGCCAACATCAGCTCAGAGGACAACGTATAAGAAATTCAAATCAGAGATAGATCAGCATAGAGTCATTCAGATTAGAGCAGATTAGAGCAGATAAGAACAAGAGCAGCTTACTTGAGAAGCAAAGAAACAGCTCAGAGCAAAACAAAGAAGAACGAAACAACTTAGAGCAGAACAGAGATGAACAAAGCAGCTTAGAGCAAGAACAGCTTAGAAGAAGATTCATCCTGGATCAGCTGAGAGATGATCAGCTGAAAGGGGTCAGCTGAGAGGCGATCGACTGAGAGTAAGAAGAAGAAGCAAGACTAAGATTAGAACAGCTCAGAGTAGATCAGCTCATAGGGTATCAGCTCAGAGGCATTCAGGTTAGAGCAAGTCAGCTTAGACGAGCAAAGCAGTTTGAACACGAACTTATGCGAAGAGCGAATTAAAGCTGTTCAAGCTAATTTGCTTCGATATATCTAATCAGTTTCAGAACAAGTACAAATAACATTAAATGATCTCACCTTGTGGCTCCCTAGTCCACCATTTCTCGAAACAATCTCGAAATTTAATGAAAAAACTTACAACTTTTTCACTTTTTAGGAATTGAAAGGAAAGCATACATTTCAGGGGTGGTTGTGTGACAGAATAAATAATTCAGTCCATGCATGGCCAAACATATTAGGGATTGCTATGAAAGAACTGATGACATTTACGTGAGCCGATCACACACTGGTTGGAAAAACAATAATTGTAATAAGGTCGTGAAAGCGTTCAACACAAACAGCTCGTGGGTTGTAACAGCTTAAAGTGAACCAGATCGGAGTACGAATACCAACATTTTAGAAACACTTCGAACTGAAATAGTTTAATTCAATTTTTTTCAGGAAAGAGATGCGGCCTGTAGCAGCTCGGAAACGCTGGTCCATCGATAAACACACATCCCCGATCTGTTCCAGCTCGCGTTGCGCAGCTTTTAGGTTATCTCCTCACCTGCAACCATGAAATCTAGTGAGCCTAGGAGGTCAGCAGGTAAATTGGTAATATCAAGACTCCACACAAATATAACATAGGTTTAACATAAAGGGAGTAAACATAATCATAAACTTTCTTAAAATATGCGGTTATAAAATAACCCATTAAATTTTTCTGTATGAGACGTGACGTCGAAGCTCTCCTTAGGTCGGTCGCTTGATCAAACTCATCTGATACCAGGTCTGTGGGGAAATAAATCTCAATCTGTACTATGTGAAGGGGTATATAGGTTCGTCAACTATAATTCTTATCCTTCCTGTTTGAAGGGGCACACAGGTTCGTCAGCCAGTGTCCTCACCCTTCACCGTCTGTTATCATCGCCACAAGTTATAAAACTTTGAAATTACTTCCGTTAAACTATATGAAATATTGCAGGGAAACTTCTGTCATTTCTCCTTTCGTAACCTTGCCACATATCATTTAAACATTTGAAATAATAGATCGCAGCAAGTGGTTCGTTGCTATAAAATTCCATTTTTATTTGAAAATATTGTTGAGTGTACGACGGAACATAGCTCTAGAAATTTTGAAATCAGCTTAGGATATAAACAGATCATGGCTTAGGTCATGTAGCACCCCAAAATCCATAGGACCACAATTGCTAGTCTTTTTATTCTAAGGGCTGTTTGATATTCGAACGTCCAGATTTCAGTTCAAGCTAGTTCCAGTAATCTAAGCTGAATTCTTTCTTTGTCTTCCAACTTAGAAGCACGGTCCAGATGTGAAACGCACCAAACCTCTAAAAAAATTATTTTTTTTGAAAAGCAGATGTGGAATAAACATTTAATAAAAGCTATAAATAAAAACCATAACTTTAAGCATTTGAAAATATCATCTCAACATCAGTTCAAAACTACTGTAAAGTATCCCCAATCCACATCGCACAAGCTAACATAAAAATCAGAGTATTTAAAACTGTTGCGGAAAACTGAACATGTCTAAAAGCAATGGCATAAAATAACTGAGTGGTCACGGGATAACAGCCGCATCGGAGCATCAGAGGTCCTCACCGCCGGTTGGAATACAATCAGCATCATGCTCACCTGCACCATTAAACCTAGTGAGCCTAAAGGCCCAGCATGCTCTATCCGATAATAACAAAGTACATATAATGAAACCACATGCAGGCACATACGTATAGGAACATAATTTCATGACATGCGTGCGTGAAAGATCTTAAAACATTGAATCATAATGCGGTCATACATAACTTCATCACATAACATATATATATTAAGGCATGGCATAAACATAACGTAACTTAAAAGAACATGCGAGTCGTATCCATGAAGTGTGAGCCATAATCGATTGATCAATCTATAAACCAACGTACGTGGCGGTGTGGTTCACCCGACCTTACCTTGGGATCCCTATATGTCACACCTCTGTGCTGCCATTTCACCATGATGTCACACATGGATCCATAAGCTCATACATTAAAACAGAGGATCCCCGGGTCCGGCTACCCGGCTAACTCCCATCATTAAACTTTTCCCCACAACACTTGAATCCCTCAAAATATTTTTCCTTCATGCCTTAACATTTCGTAAACTTTCATGATGCATGAATTTCATAAAAAATCATGCAAATTTTAAAAAAAGCTTGGCCCATCAATATATATTTAATTTCTTTAAACATTTCATACTCAAATACATAACAAAATACGTATATAATTAAATATATCTTCATGGGCCTATACATTTTCTCGGCCCGGCCAATGACTGGTTCAAGCGACTGGCCCACTAACTCTAAGCCCAAAGCCTCAACTAAACATAAAATAATACTAAGCCCAACTCAAACTTGGCCCAATAACAAATAATCACCCCTTTAAAATCATTTGAAAGAATCGACCCAACACCGTCAAAACAGGCTTAAAACTCATTTAAATAACGGCCCAAAATCTAACAACTTGACTTAAAAATCCAAATTACTTAAAAAGTTAACAATTTAAAATAACTTTTGACTTAAAATCATTGACCCAAAAATCATTTTGACCAAGAATAATTTTGACTAAAAAAAAGGTTGAAAGAATCGACCCAACACCGTCAAAACAGGCTTAAAACTCATTTAAATAACGGCCCAAAATCTAACAACTTGACTTAAAAATCCAAATTACTTAAAAAGTTAACAATTTAAAATAACTTTTGACTTAAAATCATTGACCCAAAAATCATTTTGACCAAGAATAATTTTGACTAAAAAAAAGGTTTGACTTGACTCGATAAAATGACTTGGACTTTAAAATAAAAACCACCCGGCCCATAAATAAAATAACTCGGACCGGACTTAAAATATTTGACTCGTGACTCGAATAACCGACCCTGGTCTAACTGAACCAGCCCAAACCGGTCCAATTGAACCGAGCCAATTCATCATACCCTACACTCCATGCAACCCACCGCCCCCTACACGCGACCACCCGCGACTTCCACCGTTCGTCCTCTACGCTTCGGCCACCATGGCCGGAGCCCCAATGGCTGGACCACCCCCAGGTCCAGCCGGTCCTAACCAGACCAGCCTTGGTCCGAACCATGGACCACACGGTTCGAACGAAGCTTCCCAAGGGCGACGTGCGTCGCGCACGCGATAGGGCGCCCGAGCCAACTTGGCTCTTCCAGCGTCCAGCCCCAATTGATCCCACTATGTACCACCTCTAGCCCTCCCTAGGACCACCTTGAACCGAGCCATGGTCCCTAGAACCTGCCTCAACCGTAGCCAAGCATAAAACGATCAAGATCATGAGGAAAACATGCGCCATGCGTGAGGTAGGTTCAAGGATGTATAGATCCGAAACATTCACATAAAAGTCATGAAAAGCCTTTATAAAACAGTATATTATGATCTAAATGGTGATAAAAGAAGAATACAACATGCCTTGATCGAAGAAAGGAGTAGAGATACGCGTTTCCGGAGCGGAGGACAATAGATTAGACCAAACACCTTTGAGTTCCAACCAAGGATCTGAAAATTCGACCACCTATGGGGAAGAGGAGGCTGAAGTCGGCTGAATAGAGAGGGTGAGGGAGTAGGTTTTCGAAATTGTGGGAGGTGAGTGAATGAGAAGTGTACAAAAGACCCCTCCAACTTGCTTTAATTAAAAATAAAAGGCTAAATCCCAAAACTAACCCTCCTCTAATTAAAAATGCTTAAAAATACTTAAAGTTCAGACTTCAAGCCTCTAATTTTCGTAATATAAGGTCTCTCAAATTTAAAAGTGTGGTAAATTTCATAAAAATAGCCCGTATAGGCGAAAAACGGGTCCCTATCGATAAATGTGCATAAAATCTCATTTTTTTTCGAAATGGTGCATAAAATAATAAATTTTTGCTTTAAAATATGTCTAAGGGCTAAAACATTTAAAATTTTTCAATTTGGTCATCTCCGGTCTCGTCCCCGCTTACCGGACTCAAACAGTACCGAAAAATGACATGCACAAAGTAAGGCATAAAATCATCATATAATCACATAAATGACATGTAATCATGCTAACATAAAGTTTTCCCCCTAGTCATGCGCTCAATAAAACGTAATTAGGATTTCTGGGCGTTACAAGAACACTTAAGTTGCTTGTAAGCTACTGAAACAAAAGCATATAAGATGCTTGAAGAACATCCCAGAAAACTTAGGAAGAAGTTGTAACAAAAATCATAAAACGTTCTATAACCACTTTTCTGAATCAAAACTTTAGCAAATCAATATTTCTCAAAAAACATCATAAACTCAATTGTATTGAAAAATTTCTAAAAAAAGTTTCTCAAACTTTAAATTCATACAAACATGCAAGCAGAAACAATATATTCTTTCAAAAGTATAGCAAGAAACAGAGTTTACTTACCTTAACAACAACGATGATTAGCAGAGTTTTATCCGGCGAACAACGAACAAACACGATCGCCCCTTTTGAAACTTCAGTCGGTTTTCTTTTTAACAGAGAGCACCACTTTCTCAATAGATTTTTCCTCTACTTGAAGTTTTTCGTGAATGAATATGAGAGGTGCTTGTGTAGGTATTTATACAAAATTTTTCAAGCCAAGTTACATGAAAATGCATTTTGGTAAAGTGCTACTAATAACAGTGCTACCCTGATTTAAACAAATAAAAATGCAGACCAAATCAATTTGATTAAAAATGAAGCAAACCAGGCTTGCTTTGACTGACCGGACAGCTCTCGCAACCATGCCTAAGCTGAAACAGATTAGCACAGATAAAAGCTGATTGTCAATTAAATTACAATAGATCCCTCAAAACTTTTTATCTTTACATTTGTGGAATTATGGATTTCTGGGCGTTACATTTACGAAGTTGCAATTGCATCCAGAATTAGGTATTGTATTTCAGTTTGCACCTTCATAACTTATTTAAAAATTTTTGGATCGGGGCGTTACAATACATTCCATGGAACCCAGATAATTTTGCTAGAAGGCCCTCGTTTCTTAAAGGAAAACTGGCAGAATGGTGTCATCAGACAGCTAGAAAATAATAACAAGAGATTAAGGGGAATCAACAAACAAACCCCTTTATGTTGTAAAGAAATGATCTTCTAACAATATTTTGAAGTAGGCCATATAGGCAGAAGAAAGGAGTTTCATATCTCATCTCTACATAAGAAGTAGAAGAAACTCTTGCAGACCAAGAACTATATTGTGAGGACATCATTTTTCGATTTCAATTTTCATAAGTTGAAGGTGAGATTTGTAATAGATATAAAATGTATTTTGTTGGAAAGCAAGTGATCAATTATTTCTGGGCTAAATTGCAAACTAAAAGAAATTTCAGATCACGGACTAGAAGAACAGCTCAGAGATTGTAAAATATGCAGAATATGGATAAACTTTACAAATTCGATTTCATTCAGTTTACAGATAACTGCATAGGAATTAACTGATATAAATTTCTTTACAACTGATTTATCCCAAAACTGAACTGGACAAAAACTATGAAATCTGGCTAGTGAAATACAGATTCCACGATAAACACTTTCCGATCGGATCCAGCCTGCACCTAGCAGCATCATCTAAACTTGATCACCTGCACTTAGGAAAACTAGGCTCAACAAGCAAATCTGGAAATAACGAAAGCACGCAGTACATGCATATAAAATAACTTTAAACTGATAATTTGTAAACTAATTGTCACGCCCCGAGACTGAGACTCATGACATCGGCAATATTAAACAATTATGAAAATTGTAACACATTAAGTCATCATAGCATAGCTCAAACCAGTCTATTAATAATCGAAATCTGATCGTTTTTACATATGAAAATAAAATTTGAATAACAGAATGCGGAAGCGAAAAATACATAATTAAACAGAAATCTGAATATTCACCAGCCCCAGAATTGTTCTTGCTCTTCTTCTTCTACCTGTTCTTCATTCTTATCTGGGTGGAGAAGTAAGGGGTGAGTGTTTGGGAAAACACTCAGCAAGTGGGGGATACCATTCGAGCATACAAAATATACTTATACATATACTGAATAACAGATTTCAGAACAGAGCTTAGACAGAACAGAGCATAGCATAACAGATCAAAGCATAGCATAACAGATCATAGCATAGCATGGCATAACAGATAGCATAGCCTGACAGACTGAGGATTAGATTACTTCGTATCTATGGTTTACTGATCAGTCCCTAAGTTTTGCTCCTCTAAGGGGTCGAGGCCATTAGTTACACCAAGTAACCCAGAAATCCAAAATATTCCGTAAACCCATATAACGACAGAGTCGTGTCTATGGTTTACTGATCAGTCCCTAAGTTTTGCTCCTCTAAGAGGTCGAGGCCATTAGTTACACACAGTAACCCAAAAATCCGAAATATTTCGTAAACCCATATAACGACAGCAAGGATTAGTGCGAACGGAGTTTGACACGAAACTGAGGTCTGGACGGAAGGGTGCTCGAACAGTAGACGAAAAACTGAACTTTCAAATGAATATAGATAATATAGCCAACGAAATACATATTTAGCAAAAGCCCACTTACATTCAAAGTTTGATTTTTACTTGAACTGAACGAAGCCTGAAATCTGGTTGCACGAATTCTTCCTAAGTCTCGCACCTGCTGGTTCGTCGCTTGCACAGAACTTTGGCTAAGAATCCTGCTGAAATTTCCGCAGAGCTTTGGCGTGCAAAAACTGCTATTTTTCCGACTGAGAATTTCGAAGTAGCATGGGAGCTTATCGCTTGTTTCACTGTAAATTTCGAAGTGGGGTGGAATTGGTGCAATCACAAACGGTATTTATAGGTGGCGAGGAATGGGATTCAAGCGTCCGTCATTAAGGCTCTTAATCCCCTATCATTACGTCGACTGTTACGCGCGCATGATTTACGGGTTTTAATTGTCCATTACTTCTCTCAATTCGACGGTTACTGCACGAAATCTGCCTTGTACGCGTGAGAGATCTCTTCGACTTTCACTGGTGAATTTTCCTGTACAACAATCTTGCCTCGCGTCGAGAAATTCTAAATTTTTCGTGGAGAATATGAAGTCGCCTTTGCTGAATTTGCGTTGTTGCTGATTTTGCATCGCTGCTGAGCTGTCACTGCTTGATTGTTGCTGCTGGAATTGCTTCGCTAAGTCGTCAGCTGTTGAATTTGCCTTGCTAAAAGTCCAACTGCTGAATTCTTTTTTGGTCAAAGCTGGTTTGACCGTCCAGTAGCTGGTTTCTTTTCAAGCTCACGACTGCTCCTAAGCGTTAAGTCAAAACTTTGTCGTGTCAACTTATTCGAGCGACACCATTTTGATATCATTGAAAAGTACCTGCTGATTCACAATAACCGTAGCTACCTGCTGGTTCTCCAGTCGCAACGCATCACTCACAATCCCCTCGCTGCTGGTTCCAAAACGCAGCGTTTCAACTTAACGAAACGACATCGCTCTACTTCTTCTTCGCAACTGTCCAGACTTCACTCTTCTTTGCGTCGCGTCTGAATCAATCTTTGTAACGCAACGTCTGGTTTTTCGTTCCTTTGCAATCCAGTTGACTGGTATAAAATCTTGCGACCGGATTGATCTTCTGTCTTTGCGCTACTGCTGAAATCATCGTTGCGTCTGGATCTTTGCGACTGGTTCTTCAGCTTGCGATTGGATGCACTTGCAGCTGGTTGTCCAGTCGTTGGTTTTTTTTTTTTTGAAGCTGAATTTTCGGGTTTTCACAAAATCCATTGTAATTGTTAAAAAAATAAGTAAGTTAAACATTTGTGGTCTGTGAATTTAAACACGATTTTTTTATTATTCGACAACGGTTTATAAAAAACCATTGTTATATCAATATGATTTTTTCTCAATAATACAAATCTGTAGTCTATTAATTATAATAATACGAATTAAAAACTATTCATTTAAATATATACAAATATTAGGAATTTCAATTATACACAACAAAAAATATGATGAAATTCTATCCAATTGGACAAGATTATGGAAAATTACAATGTTAAATACTACAAAATAATCGGTTTTGTCCTACAAATAATTCACACTTTCCAACAAGCTTCTACAAATAGATTTATAGAAATGATAAACTACAAATTCATTATACTTCCCGGCAAGCTTCCTACAAATAAAGGACAAATGATAAACTGCTGGCATTACAAAGACAATTACAATAAAAATTGACAGCAAGCTTCTACAAATGGATTTACCTTTAGAATATATAAATACTTCTTATGAACTTCACAAACAAGTGCTTCACACAACCGGTAAAAACAATGACCTTCATAGTTTCCTGCACTTTGAACGATAAATGGTCACGGTAACTGCCTGTATTCCATTTCATGGATAAAATTTGTACACAGCCAATTTACCATCGAGTGATTTCTGAGCCCAAGAGACAATACTAGTGCAGAAATCAGTCAACAAATACAAGTATCCAAATACAAATATAATATGCAAGTAACCACATAAAACATTAGCACGCATACACATTGCTCAGCATACCAGCATGCATACGGATACATTCATGCATATCTCAAAGCTGTAAATATAAGCTCACATCCGTACCTTAACTCATGAGCAATAAATATCTCAAAACAGATCGCACGAGAAGAACAGAACACCAACTGCTCGCGTTATACGTCTACTGCTCCTCCATCTCTCGCGGAGAACTTGACAGAGACGCTCGAACAACCAAAAAGCTACAACATGTTCAACCATACGATATCAGCTCGGGGACAAACTGTGAAAACCCGACAATTCAGCTCCCAGAAATAGAGCAAAAAAAAAATCAGATCTGGAAAGTCAACTCAGATTTTGGTCGATCAACTCAGATTTTGGTCGATCAACTCAGCTTCTGGTCGGTCAACTCAGATCCTGCTAAGTCAACTCAGATCCTGCCCAGTCAACTCAGATCCTGGACAATCAGCAGTCAGCTAAGATCTGTACAGTCAGCAGTCAGCAGTCAGCAGTCAGCTGAGATATGTACAGTCAGCAGCCAGCAGCCAGCAGTCAACACAGATTCTTTACAGTCAGCAGTCAACTCAGCTATGACTGGTCAACACAGCTCTAGACTGGTCAACTCAACTTTGACCAACGAAAATTCAGATTTTGGCGACGAAAACTCAGATTTTGGCCGCGAATTTCAGTAAGCTTCTTCACGCGTACAGAGCAAATTTTGCAATTGTAACTGCCAAATTAGAGGGATTAATGGCCAATTAAGAGAACCAAATCAATGCCTACACTAATGCTCTCGTAACAGCCCCATTTTAATGGCCATCAGGAAATTAAGGCTTTAATGGCTGCCCTTTTGACTCCCATTTCTGCGCCTATAAATACCCAGCTGATGGCAGCATTTTCCCTCACTCACTTCGAATATTTCAGTACAATATCAGTAAGTTTCCACGCTGCAACTCTGCTCAAGCAGTATCAAATTCGTAGTTGAAATCATGCACAATTTATACCATATTTCATTCCTTGAACCAATCAGACTTCAGCAAACTGTAAGTGGGCTTTTGTTATATATATTCGTTTCAAATATTATATATATTATTCATGCTAAGCGCTTTTTTGAATTACTGTTCGAGCACTCGTTTCGTATGCAATTCCGTTTTGTGTCAAGTTCATGATATGAATTATGCTCTGTTTTAGCACTGATATTTCTATCGTAATATGGATCTACGGAATATTCTGCACTCTGAGTTACGTGGTGTAACTATATGGCCTCGACCCCTTAGAGGAGTAAAAATTAGGGACTGATCAG
>KV004558.1:211051-231716 GCA_001598015.1 Dorcoceras hygrometricum | reverse complement strand
CCTTTTGACTCCCATTTCTGCACCTATAAATACCCAGCTGATGGCAGTATTTTCCCTCACTCACTCCGAAAATTTCAGTACAATATCAGTAAGTTTCCACGCTAAAACTCTGCTCAAGCGGTATCAAATTTCGTAGTTGAAATCTGCACAAGTTATACCAGATTTCGTTCCTTGAACCAATCAGACTCCAGCAAACTGTAGGTGGGCTTTTGTTATATATATTCATTTAAAATATTATATATATTATTCATACTAAGCTCTGTTTTGAATTACTGTTCGAGCAATTATTCCGCATCAAATTTCGTTTCGTGTCAAGTTCATGATATGAATTATGCTCTGTTTTGGCACTGATATTTCTGTCGTAATATGGGTCTACGGAATATTCCGCACTCTGAGTTACGTGGTGTAACTATATGGCCTCGACCCCTTAGAGGAGTAAAAATTAGGGATTGATCAGTACACCATAGAAATGAAGTATCATCAGTGCTACCTGTTCTGTGATACGCTCTGCTACCTGTTATGCTATGCTCTGTCTGTATATGCTCTGTTCTGAGATCTGTTATTCAGTATATGTATATGTATATGTATATTTTGCATGCTCGAATGGTATCCCCCATTTGTTGAGTGTTTCCCCAAACACTCACCCCTTACTTCTCCACCCAGATAAGAACGAAAAACAGGTTGAAGAAGAGGAACAAGAGCTGTTCTGGGGCTGGTGAAGATTCTGCTTTTCTTTTATTAATGAAAGTTCGCTTCCGCATTTTTTTTTTATGTTATTCAGACTCTCATTTTCAATTGTAAAAACGATTCATTTTGGTTATGTAATAGACTGGTTTTGAGCTATACTATGAGACTTAATGTTTTACAATTCTAGAATTGTTTAATATCGCCGATGTCATAAGTCTCGGTCTCGGGACGTGATATTTTAGTGGTATCAGAGCTCACCAGGTTCATAATCCGACTGGAAAACCAAATCTGAAATATTTCAAGGTCCGGGACGAATTTTCAGATTTTGACATGAGACTAGTGCTAACCCCTCCAAAACGGCCCAATGAGCAGTACTCACTTTATTGTGACCTAAGGCGCCTTTTGGCCAAATTTCTTCGTTTAGGCCTCCGAAAACGCGTTTTTGCCGTTTTTGGAAAGATTTGAAAATTCAATAACTTTTTGTACAGGACTCCAATTTCAGTTCCGTCGACTGTTCTGTAATCCCTATGGTTAGTACTTTCAGTTTATGGAATAACCTCACAACTTTATATTTTTGGAAATATCTTCGATTTTTAGGATCTGCTCCCCGTACTCATGCTGCTGCTACCCTCCGCATGAAGCAGATTGCCCTTGACAACCAAAGCAGCATGATTAGGCATCTTAGAGTCCAACTAGCAACCGAAAGACGAGGGTTAGCTACTATAAAGAAAGAACATGAGAGTACCCAAGTAGCACTAGAAGCCTCGCACAAGACCATTGTCGGGCTCACGGGAAATAAGCCTATGTATGTCAAAGAAAATTGAAAGGATGAAGGCAAAGAAACTACATACTAGAGAGAGCCATCTGGAATGTCATCATAAGTGGCAGGCTCGTATCCAAGAGGTCGAAGATTCGATCCAAGCGCAACACCTAATCTTCGAGGCCTTGGTAGAGGATAAAGATAGCCTACTCCAAACAATCCAAGGTCTGCAAGAAGCTAACGGTGCCCCTGCTCCATTCGATGATGAATCGGAGGAAGAACCGGAAGAAGAAGATTGAGGAAATCCCTGTAGACGAGGGAGAGATTGTGGATGAATAGAATATGTTTTATCTTTCGAATAAGCCTTGTATTCAATTCATTCTTCTATCCAAAAAAACAATTTGCTTACCCATTCGTTATAGTATTCTCGATTGTTTCGCATTGATATGTTTCCATTCTCAGTAAGTTTTCCTATGGCAGAATATGGGCAACCGAGGAAGCGATAGTAACAATGGAGGCGAAGGATCCTCGAATTCAAGAACTGACTCGATTTGTTTCGCATTTGATATGTTTCCATTCTCAGTAAGTTTTCCTATGGCAGAATATGGGCAACCGAGGAAGCGATAGTAACAATGGAGGCGAAGGATCCTCGAATTCAAGAACTGGTCTTAGTAGAGAAGACCTGATGGCAATAGCTACTATAGTTGCCACGACTCTCCAGGGGTTGGTCAATACCAACAACAACAACCAAGCTCCTCCGCCTACTCCTCCACCTCGTGGGACTAGGTACTACTATGAGTCCCTTCGTAAGAACAAAGCCCCCACCTTCGATGGGAGCCCTGACGCCGAAGTTGCCCAGACTTGGATGAAGAATATTGAAATGCAACTTCGACTACTGGAAGTCCCAGGCACTGTCAAGGTAGATGTCGTAACACCACTCCTCGACGGTAAAGCTGTAAAATGGTGGGAAGCAGTCTAGCCAACCATGACTGCAAATGGACAAATCACGTGTCGAAGGTTTCGGGAAGCATTCTTGAAACAATACTTTCCCATGGAAGTCAGAATGCAACGGCTCAGCGAGTTTGAGACCTTCACTCAGACTACAGATATGTCGGTAGTAAAGTATACCTCCAAGTTCAATTCATTGGGCACCTATGTCCCAACGATCATGGAGGATAATACTCTAAAGATGCACCGATACAAGAAGGGTCTGAATAGCCGTATCCAGTCAGCCCTTGCAGTCTACCAAGACACAAGCTTTGAGGACTTAATGGGAGCTGCAATCCGAGCAGAAACTGACATAAAGAGGCGGGAAGCTGACAACAAGAACAAACGTCCCCTCAATGCTCAGACTTCACACGGTGGGCCTAAGACCAAGCGGCCAAACCTCAACAACCGTGGATCAACATATGCACCGAACAACCAAATGTTGCCAACTTGCACATCTTGTGGTCACCGTCATAGTGGAGATTGTCGCAAGCAGAGTGGTGCATGCTTTAAGTGTGGAAAGTTGGGCCACCGAATTTCGGATTGTCAAAAAATCAAGGCTCAGAGGCTGGACCGAGCAGTACGGTTCAGAACAAGCCAAAGCCTAGGGAGGATAAACCCAATGCTCGTGTGTTTGCAATGACACAGGAAGAAGCTGAAGATGCCAGCGACGTGGTGACAGGTACCATTTTTATCAACAAGCTGCCTGCTTATGTGTTGTTTTATTGTGGTGCTACCCATTCATTCATATCTAGGAGATTTGCTAAGAAGTTAGGGCTAGAGCCTGAAATTCTATGTGAACCATATAGAGTAGCAAATCCTACCAACGCTACCATTGAAACACATAAGATCCATCGGGATTGCAAGATAGCCATAAACGACCATACATTTTCTGCAAACCTGATACAACTTAACATGGCCGAATTTGACACCATATTAGGGATGGATTGGCTATCTAAGAACCATGCATTGGTAGATTGACGAGATAAGAGTGTGAAACTCCAAGCCCCTAACCAAGAGGAGCTGATATATTATGGGAAGAACAAGGAGCGAAAGTCCCTACTTTCTGCTGCCCAAGCATGGACTGCCATGAAGTCAGGAGCAGAAGTTTTCTTGGAAATGATCCATGCTTTCTGCTGCCCAAGCATGGACTGCCATGAAGTCAGGAGCAGAAGTTTTCTTGGAAATGATCCATGAAATTAAAAAAGGAGACGAAATCAAAAATAGAAGACATCCCAGTGGTGCAAGAGTTCACAGATGTGTTTCCAGATGACTTACCTGGAAAAGTGCTTGACAGAGAAATTGAGTTCGAAATCAACCTAGTGACAGGAACGGCCCCAATCTCCAAGGCACCCTACCGAATGGCACCTGCATAACTCAAGGAGCTCAAGGACCAACTACAAGAACTGCTAGACAAAAAGAAGATCAGACCCAGTGTGTCACCTTGGGGAGCTCCAGTGTTATTCGTCAAGAAGAAGGATGGAACTATGAGATTGTGCATCGACTACAGAGAGTTGAACAAGATCACAATCAAGAATAAATATCCTCTTCCAAGAATTGACGACCTATTTGATCAACTCAAGGGAGCTACAACCTTCTCCAAGTTAGATTTAAGGTCAGGTTATCATCAACTAAAACAAGGCTGAAGACGTTCCTAAAACTGCATTTAGAACAAGGTATGACCATTACGAATTCACGGTGATGCCATTTGGTCTAACCAATCCACCAGCGGCCTTCATGGATCTCATGAACCGTGTATTCAAACCGTTCCTCAACAAATTTGTGGTGGTGTTCATAGACAATATACTTGTGTACTCACCAAGTGAAGAAGAACACAAGGAGCATCTTCGAACACCCTTCAAACTCTGAGGGGGAAACAATTGTACGCCAAGTTCAAGAAGTGCGAATTCTGGCTGAAGAGTGTGGCATTCATAGGCCATATAATTTCTGAGGCAGGCGTATCAGTGGACCCAAAGAAGGTAGAAGCTATCATGGACTGACCTATACCAAAGACAGTGACAGAAGTTCGAAGCTTCTTGGGACTGGTTGGCTATTATCGTAAGTTCGTAGAAGGATTCTCATCAATGGCTTACCACTCACTAGACACACCCAGAAGAACTCCAAGTTCAACTGGAATGAAGAATGTGAGACAATCTTCGAAACTCTGAAGACAAAGCTTGCATCTGCCCCAGTTCTAATGCTACCCGAAGGGGATAAAATCTTTACCATCTATAGCGATGCATCGAAAGAAGGACTAGGGTGTGTACTCATGAAAGATAACAGAGTAATTGCTTATGCATCAAGACAACTGAAGACGCATGAACACAACTACCCAACCCATGATCTAGAGCTAGCTGCGGTAGTTTTTGCTCTAAATATTTGACGACACTATCTTAACGGGTCAAGGTGTGAAGTATTCATCGACCATCAGAGCCTTAAATATATATTCACTCAGAAGGAATTGAACCTGAGACAAAGGCGATGGCTCGAGCTTTTGAAAGACTACGACTTGACAATCAACTACCATCCAGGAAAAGCAAATAAGGTAGCCGATGCGTTGAGTCGGAAGAATATGAATAAGGTGATACTATCATCGATCTCAGCCCAACCGTGCCTTAGAGAATTGGTCAAGCTAAAGCAGGATCAAGACCCCAGCTTAATAAGGCTGAAAGACCAGATCAAGGAAGGGAAAATGACTGATTTCCGATCAGACCAAGATGAGATTCTTTGGATGAACGGACGACTATGTGTACCTGACTTCGATAACCTCCACCAGGAAGTGATGTCTGAAGCACATAAATCTAAGTTCTCAAACCACCCAGGAAGTACCAAGATGTATAGAGATTTGAAAGAACACTTCTGGTGGAATGGGATGAAAAAAGATGTTGCTGATTTTGTTGCTAGGTGCCACATATGTCAACAAGTCAAGGCAGAAAATCAAAGACCTGGAGGATTATTACAACCACTGGAAATTACAGAGTGGAAGTGGGAAAATATATCCATGGACTTTGTAGTCGGTCTACCGAAGACGAGACTAGGCTACGATGGAATATGGGTAATCGTGGATAGGTTGACGAAGTCCGTGCACTTTCTGCTTGTCTGAATTAACTACGGCTTGGATAAGCTCGCTTCGTTGTACATGGACAACATCATCAGACTGCATGGGGTTCCAACCAGCATTCTGTCAGATAGGGATCCAAGATTCGTATCTCTTTTCTGGAAGAGCTTCCAAGAAGTCATGGAAAGTAAGGTCACCCTCAGTACGGCTTACCATCCACAGACAGATGGCCAAACTGAGAGGACCATCCAAAACCTAGAAGACATGTTGCGGACATGTACCCTGGACTTCGGTAGTAATTGGAGCGAACATCTACCTCTAACAGAGTTCGCATACAACAATAGCTACCACAACAGCATAAGAATGGTACCATATGAGGCCCTATATGGACGGAAATGTCGATCGTCGCTGTATTGGGATGAAGTGGGAGAAAAGGCTATCACAGGACCTGAACTCGTCCAGGAGACGATGAAAAAGGTAGCCACCATAAAGAAGAGACTGAAGGCAGCCCAAGATCGACAGAAAAGCTGGGCATATCTAAAGAGAAGACCCTTGATCTTCAAGGTAGGCGAAAAAGTGTATCTCAAGATTTCTCCAATGAAAGGAGTAGTCCGATTCGATAAGGCCAGGAAGCTGAATCCACGGTATGTCGGACCATTTGCAATCTTGGAAAGAGTAGGTACACTTGCATACAGACTGGCCTTGCCGCCCAATATGTCAAGAATCCACAATGTCTTCCATGTCTCACAACTAAGGAGATATATCATGGATTCTAGTCATGTTCTCGATGAAGGACCACTCCTCGTGGAGGGGAATTTGAACCAAGGACTGAGTTATGAAGAAGTCCCAATCCGAATCGTGGACACAAAGGACCAGGTGCTTAGATGAAGAACAATCCCGTACGTCAAAGTCCAATGGTCCAACCACACCGAAAGAGAAGTCACGTGGAAAATGGAGGAGGAGATGCGAAAGCAATATCCCTATCTTTTCGACGATGAAGGTAACCAAAGTTTCGAGGACGAAACTTCTTTTAAGGAGGGAGGGATGTGAAAACGCGAAAATTCAGCTCCCGGAAATAGAGCCAAAAAAAATCAGATCTGGGAAGTCAACTCAGCTTCTGGTCGGTCAACTCAGCTTCTGGTCGGTCAACTCAGTTCCTGCTCGATCAACTCAGATCCTGCCTAGTCAACTCAGATCCTGGACAATCAGCAGTCAGCTGAGATCTGTACAGTCAGCAGTCAGCTGAGATATGTACAGTCAGCAGTCAACACAGATTCTGTATAGTTAGCAGCCAACTCAGCTATGACTGGTCAACTCAGCTATGACTGGTCAACAAAGCTCTAGACTGGTCAACTCAGCTTTGACCAACGAAAATTCAGATTTTGGCGATGAAAACTCAGATTTTGGCCGTGAATTTCAGTAAGCTTCTTCATGCGTACAGAGCAAATTTTGCAATTGTAACTGCCAAATTAGAGGGATTAATGGCCAATTAAGAGAACCAAATCAATGTCTACACTAATGCTCTCGTAACAGCCCCATTTTAATGGCCATAAAATCAGGAAATTAAGGCTTTAATGGCTGCCCTTTTGACTTCCTTTTCTGCACCTATAAATACCCAGCTGATGGCAGTATTTTCCCTCACTCACTCCGAAAATTTCAGTACAATATCAGTAAGTTTCCACGCTGCAACTCTGCTCAAGTGGTATCAAATTTCGTAGTTGAAATCCTGCACAAGTTATACCAGATTTCGTTCCTTGAACCAATCAGACTTTAGCAAACTGTAAGTGGGCTTTTGTTATATATATTCATTTCAAATATTATATATATTATTCATACTAAGCTCTGTTTTTAATTACTGTTCGAGCAATTGTTCCGCATAAAATTCTGTTTCGTGTCAAGTTCATGATATGAATTATGCTCTGTTTTAGCACTGGTATTTCTGTCGTAATATAGGTCTATGGAATATTCTGCACTCTGAGTTACGTGGTGTAACTATATGGCCTCGACCCCTTAGAGGAGTAAAAATTAGGGACTAATCAGTAAACCATAGAAACGAAGTAATTATCAGTGCTACCTGTTATGCTATGCTCTGTCTGTATATGCTCTGTTCTGAGATCTGTTATTCAGTATATGTATATATATATTTTGTATGCTCGAATGGTATCCCCCACTTGCTGAGTGTTTCCCCAAACACTCACCCCTTACTTCTCCACCCAGATAAGAACGAAGAACAGGTTGAAGAAGAGGCAAGAACTGGCTGGTGAAGATTCTGCTTTTCTTTTGTTAATGAAATTGCGCTTCCGCATTTTTTTTTATGTTATTCAGGCTCTGATTTTCAGTTGTAAAAACGATTCATTTTGGTTATGTAATAGACTGGTTTTGAGCTATACTATGAGGTTTAATGTTTTACAATTTTAGAATTGTTTAATATCGCGATGTCATGAGTCTCGGTCTCAGGGCGTGACACAAACTACGATAGAACATAACTGGGGACTACCTGCTCAACCCAGCTCGAACCTACATCCCCTAATACGATAACTGGCTCTAAACGAAGCGTATTACAAGAACTAACACTTACCCGAAGACGCTATCGGAGCTGAAGAAACAACTAGCCGGAAATCACGAAAAGTCAGTACACCTTGACTACGTCGCGCTCACATTTCCAGCCAATCTCCAAAAATGGTATGGAAAGAACGATATTGAGGAGAGGAACTCAAAGCTACCCGCCTTGCTCCAAGCTGAGACGTTTACCATCGACAATCGGAGAATATAGGGTTTGATGAACAGTAAGGTTTCGCGACAGGGTAAGGTTCACTCTCTCGAGATAAAATACGCTAAGTGTTGGGAGTGAATGACGTGCGGTCAAAGTCAATATATGTACTTAAATCCCGCAATCTGATCTATGCTTGCTACCCAGATCACGGTCGCACAGATTACACTCTCAGGACAGCTTACACCATCATTGCCTAGCTCACACTCGCCAAATAGTTCGCACTTACATATTAGCTCGCGCACCCAGCTCAGCTCCCGCGTACACATATCAGCTCGCGTAGCATCAACTTGCAGCACATGCCAAATCACGTAGCATCAGCTCTCGCCAAATAGTTCGCACTCACATATCAGCTTGCAGCACAGGCCAGATCATGCACTGGCTAGTTTACGCGTACTAACATATCAAATCGTGCAGCATCGGCTCTCTCCAAATAGTTTGCACTCACATATCAGCTCTCGCAGCATCAGATCGCAGCACGGACCAGATCACGCACTAGCTAGTTTACGCATACTGACATATCAGCTCGCGCAGCATCAGCTCTAGCCAAACAGTTCGCACTCACATATCAGCTCGCATCACAGGATAGATCACGCACTGGCTAGTTTACGCGTACTGAGCAGTTCTCGCCAAAGCTGACTATCTCGACTAAATCTCGCCAAAGCTGAAACCACAAACACTCTGGACTGTCCTTGTGACGCCCCAAAATCCATAGGACCACATTTATGCATTTTATAAATCATATGGGCCAATTGGCAATTTTAAATATTATGTATCTGCTGAGTTATTGATTTCAGCAGGTGAGGGTGCGCTGCAGCTCATTTCAGCATGAAACTCCAAAGAGCAATGCACAAGTTGGTTTGAAATGGATTGTAAAATATTTAAGGAGGTAAAATGATTTCTTTTGAAAAAGGTTTGGTGTTTTACAAATTAAAAATGATATGAAGGGAATTTTTCTACACCATTTGAAGCATATATTGTGTTTTAATGGATCTGCTTGCCTGTTTATTGTTGACATATTTAAAGTTCATGTTGAAATGATTTAGACATGAAAAGGAAAGAAATATGGGTTCGAAAATAATGTTTATGATGCTTCCAGTATGATTTTCAGAAAGATTATGAAGTTTTAAAGATACTGAGGATCGGAATTCACTTCCAGAAATGTTATGAATGTTCTTCTCGAAATAGCAGTAATATTAGAATTTGATAACTGTGAAATCGGTAGCTGTTGGTTGAATCATTGGTATGGTTTGATAGGCAGCAGCTGATGACATTGTTATTGTTCTGATATCACAAAAGTCGAGTTATGTCCCAGTAGCTGTTTCTACTTGTTAAGATTCAGCAGCTGCATTGATATAAGGTTTATGAATGTTTTCCTCTCTGTTGTAATATCAGGATTTGATGATTTGTGTAACCAGCAGTGCTAGTTAGATCATTATAAAGTCTGGTTTAATAGGCAACGACTGGTAGCGCGATCGTTGTTTTGATATTACAAGCGTTTTTCATAAAAATTCAGCAGATGCACTGTTCATCAGCAGATGCATTCTATAGTGATAATTCAGCAGTTGTTTTCAAGTACTGTTCATTCCAGCTGGTACTAGTCTTGCGACTGGTACTATTCACTTATATAATCGTGTTAGCACTTTTCCTTGCGACTGATTGATGTGCTAACGACGTCGTTCCATTTAGTTATACAAAGATCAGCAGGTAGTTTTGTATCCGTCTGCTGATCACCCCAACGACATCGTTTCATTTTATATTGCGACTGGTACTGTTCACCAGCAGATGTATTTCTTTTCATTTCAGCAGGTATTAGTCTTGCGACTGGTACTATTCATTTATATAATCGTGTTAGCACTTTTCCTTGCGACTGATTGATGTGCTAACGACGTCGTTCCATTTAGTTTTACAAAGATCAGCAGGTAGTTTTGTATTCATCTGCTGATCACCCCAACGACATCGTTTCATTTTATATTTATTCTTGAAACTGGATTCTTGTCTTGCGACTGAATTCTTATGCGTTGCGACTGGTACTGTTCACCAGCAGATGTATTTCTTTTCATTTCAGCAGGTATTAGTCTTGCGACTGGTACTATTCATTTCGACTGGTTTTATTCTTATGTGTTGCGACTGGTACTGTTCACCAGCAGATGTATTTCATTTCATTTCAACAGGTATTAGTCTTGCGACTGATACTATTCATTACAACTGGTTTTTCTTTCAACCAGTTCCAGATTAGCGATATGTTCTCAAAGTTATATGAAATACCCTGTTTTCCGCATATGTTTTAGCAGTAGCGCGCACATTTGAGTATCTGCTGATTTTTGATTTGTTTTGTGTTTCGTTCCTTTGAGTTATAAGAGATGCAGCTTATAACAAATCTTCTTTTAGCCCTTCTTTTATTCGAAAATTTTTGTTTACTCCAATTCTCGTGGCCCCATTGGGTTTGGGTGTCACAGTCTCAAATAACAGCTGTTGTAAACCGCATTTGCAAAGTTATATGAAATACCCTGTTTTCCGCATATGTTTTAGCAGTAGCGCGCGTATTGAGTATCTGCTGAACATTTCGAATTGTTTTGTGTCTTGTTTTCCTTTGAGTTATAAGAGATGCAGCTTATAACAAATCTTCTTTTAGCCCTTCTTTTATTCGAAAATTTTTGTTTACTCCAATTCTCGTGGCCCCATTGGGTTTGGGTGTCACAGTCCTACACAGGACGCTACTACCAATAAACAACACTGGATGATACTACCATCTTACGCCTAAGCTGAAGACAGCAAACCATACTGGCCTACACAGGAAGCTACTACCAGATTGTGCCTAAGCTGATACCACTAAGCGACGTAGCACAAAACTCGTGATCTGAACATTCATATCAGGGTACCCAGAACATCCTTAAGCTGAATACAGCTAAGACTCCAGTTCGCATCAGCTACGCTACACAGCGCCTCGCAGAGCTGCTCAGTCCTAAGATGTTTTTCCCAGAAATAGCTCGTGATAAAAACCAGTGTAACGCCCTACACTCTAGCTCCTAACAGCCTACGCTCATACAACAAAATCCCCAAGATGTTCCTTAATGCGCTGTTATCTCCAAAATAACTTACGACTGGAAGACTGCTACTCTCAACGAAGCAGTTCAGCTCATAGCTGTTCCACACACCGATCATATTGGGAACTGCACAAAAAAAGGAGACAAGAAATAAATTTTAAGATCGATCCGTATCACTAATTCATGTTTCTTACGTGTTTCTAAGCAATTTTCTTCAAATTAGCAGCCATTAATTAACTATGCGTCTTTAAATACACAAGTGACCAGTAATGTGTGTTCGGAAGGAACCTTAAAGGCAAGAAATTGGCGGGAAGCTTCAGCCAAGAAAGTAACTTAACGCTAACCACATCTCTCCTCTTTTCCGAAACTTCAGACAAGAAATTTCAAAGTTAGCTAAACACACCAGCCTCAATTTCAAGGTTAAAACACAATAACAGGCAAGAGACGATCGAAAGAGGGCTAGGGCAAGGAAGAAAGAGGAATATTAGGTAGAAAGCTTGCAACAATTTTAATTTGAAATCAACGACATGCTCAAACAACAACGGATTGCTTTAAAAACACACTCAATGACAACGGTTGTTACGACATCGTTGTCGTTTTCCGAAATCATTTTTAAAAAACTCGCTCAATGAGAACGGCTTTAATGAAATCGTTATCGTTGCACCAAAAACAATACCATAAGACTGTTGGCGCAGCGACAGATTCTGATCCCGCTCCCGGGGCGTAGCGAAGTTTAAAAAATTTGATTGCCCGGGAACGGTCAATACAGGAGTAATAAAACTAAACATAGGATGTTTAGAAGATTTACCGTTGGCGACTTGACGCCTGGCTCCGACTATTCTGCAAAGGGAGATAGCCCTTCAACTGTGAACAGCTCCAATCGCTAATCTGATCTACGACCGGAATGTCAATTCCTTCACTGGTCTGCACTAGAAAACCATTGAAGGTTTCACGAACGGAATCTTCACATCGAGACGGTCCGAACGAATTCCGATGGCGGTGGTGGCGTGGCGTCGGGGGCGGGAGGAGGGGGGCGAGAGTGATGGGAGGGGAGCTATGTATGTTGTCAATAGAACTTGGTACAAACGAAATGCTCCCTCTAAGTCCCCTATTTATTGATATTTCATGGGCTTAAACAAGGTTAATGGGCCAGGTCAGGCCCAGGCCTAGGGGAATATTGGTTTCGAGTCAATCGTTGTGGTTTCATCATAATTCTGATCGATGATTAGATCGAAACAATCTGCATAGTTTCCAAAATTGAACATTATGATGTGAAAACAATTTTTCATACCACATAATCCAAAATAGCAGTTAGGCTCCTATCAACAAAAAGGAAAGTCATACTTACCCAGTCAATTTAGGAAGTCATACTTTCATCCTTCCTCCTACTATACTCAAAATTTTGAATACCATTTCCGTATGGAAACTGAGAAACCAGTACTTATGTGACCCTCAATGGTTCAGAGATACAGCTAGCAGTGGGCTCACAACTCTTTGTGACTTCGAAAACACATTTTGGACTTATCCATCGGACCATGGTAAAGCATCAAGCAATATCGCCTCATGGTCCCCTAAGTATCAATGATAGTGTCGAAAAGAACCAGTTGGTCATGGTTAGCGTACAGTACGGTCTTTTCAGCTCAAATATCCCGACCGAATCAACGACCATTGGTAAATTGAGAGTCGCTAGAGATTCGATAGCCATGTATACATCTTGGAGATCAAATAGTGATATCGCATGTGCTACTAGGTAAATCCATTTACCTAAAATACATCTAGTACTCTGGCCAGAGATTTGTTACACTATTATCTCTTCAGATAGCATAAGATATCCACGCACAAGGGCGAGCGGTGAATCCTCGACAATGAAGAATCGGCTCTTACATGCATTGGGACCTCACCCTGATGAACCCAACTCAGTCGGTAAATGGGTCAAAGTGAGGCACCTATCATGTAGAGTGTCAATGAAGTTTCGAGTAGTAAGGACTAGTCTACACAACCAAGACCTCGAACTTAATCCACTAGACAAATGATAACCAATTGAAAAGTCCAAACGAGGGTACCTCGATAGATCACCAGGTCACTATCCATCTGCATGCTCAAAACATCACTATGTTCCCTATCAATGAAACATGGTACTTTGCATCATAGATGCTAGTCTCAAGCTCGAGCGGCCCTTATCCTCTTTTGGACGGCCCAATCTACTAGGAACTCGTTTAGAACATACATTGACTATTAGATGTGTTTCATGATAGCCATCAAATCCACTATCACATCTAACATACACTGTAGTGCATTCAAGGTCTTTATCCAATAATTAGTAATCATAATAATGAAGATAAAGAATGCCATTTAAATGTAAATTATATGAATAAAGATAATATTTACACTAGAGTAAACAATCTCGCTACCAACCGTTGGCTAGCTGCGCACCTACTCTAACAAAGACATCAGTTTTCAATAACCGTTGTCATTTTGGTAGAAAATGCGCTCATCAACCACGGATTTCACAAAAAATGTTGTTATAAATTAAAAAAAAAACGGTTCCGTATGAATCCGTTGTCTATTGCGCGTTGTTAAAACACATTTTGTAGTAGTGTATACTTTCTACACTCAAAGTCTAAACATAGAAGTTATAGAACACTTGAAAAACCTAGAAAGCAAAAGATTGATTTCGCTAAAAGAAAGATTATGTGCTTATCTTCTCCTCTGGTATTTATAGACTTGTGGTCCGACGGTAATAAATTCAAACAATAACTTACTGCCGTTGAATCCTCGTACATTTGTAATTGGACAATAAAAGTGTAAACACTGCATTCTACATACTCCCTACTAATGAATTAAATGCTATGCCTTTTTAGATTTGTAAAGTAATCCTCGTACTTCAAAAACTCTGTCAATATATGGGTAGGGACTATGTTTTCTTTTAAATATTAAATTATATGATAACGTATTAAAGCCATCCAATGAATTCTCGATGGAAATAATAGACTTCATTTATAATGACTACTAGAAGATTAATTGTATTTTCTTACCAAATTGAGTATCTAATAGACCGAATAAGGTATTTGGTATCTCAAATTAGGTATCTTATTAGATAAATTGAGTATCTCGCTACATTATATGGTTAATAGGGTATATGATTCTTGTATATACTAAATTTCATGATGGAGCAAAATGCATTTTCAAAGAAAAAACAAAACGAATTCTTTATATGGTGACCATTATAAGATTAACCGTATTTTCTTACAAAATTGGATATCTACATAGGTCAAATACGATACTTAGTATCCCAAAATTAGATGGCTTATAAGATAAATTAAGTATTATCTGTGTTATATGGTCAGTAGGTAATATGTCTTTTGTACATACTAAATTACATGATAAATATTAAAGTTATATTAATGCGTTTTTAATGAAAAAAGAACACGACTGATTTTATTGTGACTATTAGCAGATTATTGGTATTTTCTGCCAAATTTAGGTATCCAAATCAAGTATATGGTCTACCAGCAGGTACCTTTTAAAATAAATCAAGTATTTTACTTGTTTAGGAGAGTGTGAAATATGTTTCTCGTACATTGTCATATAAATAAGTCATTATAGTGCATTTTTGGTTGATACAACTACATGACTCTGTCTACGATGACCATTTGAAGAAAATGTTTTTTCTTAGCATATTCGAGTTTCTAAATGGCCAAAAATTAAAATAAAAAAGTAAATAAATAAAATAAATACTGGGAAAATATTCTAAGATTTGGTGAAGACAAAAATCAGCTCAAAGACTATCAGATCAGATCGGACGTAGGAAACGCAACAAATCAGACCAAGCTAAGTAAGGTCAACTTAGTCTTTAGAACAGTTCAGATCATATCAGGCTAAATAAGGACAACTTAGTCACTGGAACAGTTCATATCAGAGACTATAAGAGAATAGATTAGCTTAAGAGCTTGACAGAACGGATCAGATCAGAGCGGAACTTCGTATCAGTTCAAGAGCAGAAGAGAGTCAGTGGAGTTTCGTAGATCAGATCAGGTCCAGATCAGATCAGAGCAAAAGTTGAACAGAACAAATTTCGAGGCAATGACTTGACAAAAGGTGTGTAGCGGATATGCTTTTCAGCATAGTATCAAATGTGTATGAGTCTAGCTGTATACGAGATTTGCTATTTTGGGGAAACATTTAATGGGGTTGTATTATCAAAGGACGGTCATTAAACGCTCATTAAATGCATGGTCAATGATTCAACAATGATTCTACCGGATACAATTATTACTGTTTGAATCCTGAGAGTATAAATATAAGTGAAGAGCAGTTCCGCTGAGCTACGACATATGCGAAAAACAGAGGACGCACGAAAAACTGTCATCTTCATTCTTTTAA
This sequence comes from Dorcoceras hygrometricum, assembly GCA_001598015.1. Lineage (NCBI taxonomy): Eukaryota > Viridiplantae > Streptophyta > Magnoliopsida > Lamiales > Gesneriaceae > Dorcoceras > Dorcoceras hygrometricum. The sequence continues at coordinate 216,024 of KV004558.1, read as the reverse complement.
AAAAGCAATATTTTCTTTCTATTCTTTCAAATCTTCTGTAAAGTATTTTAGCTCAGTGCTGAATACTATAAGCTAGCTTTTGAGCATATCAGAATATCGAATATCCTTTCGAATTTGTATTCAAAGTCGGCATGCTGCTTGAAAGTTGAGATACTAGAAGTTTAGTTCGGGTGCTCTTAGTTTAGGATACAGAATATTCTATTCAAAGTCTTCTAATAGAAATCCTTCCATTGTTGGAAGGGAAGAAGATGAGACATAAATGTCGTATATAAATTGGTTTTATATTTAGACAAGGGCATTGCAGTAAATTGGGCAATGTTATGGAGGTAAAACAAAGTAATTGAACTCATCGGGGAATGCAAAATAAAATAAATAATGTAGGGATGAATCTTAATAAAAATTACAGATAAGAATTTTAACTAAATTATCCCTTCAAATTACTTGATCTGCTTGGATGAACAAAAATAACGTGGAATATTTCCCTAAAATCAATTCCTAAATCAAAAGCATCCAAGTGCAATCTTAAGATCAGATAAAATACAGCACATTCACGATACTTATTGCTAACTTGGCAATATGCAAAGGTGAAACTTTCTTGTTCTCAAATTTAACTTATATAAATAAATTCATTTGATTTCATTTACTCTTTACTTCATTTTTTTCGGCGAGTTTTTTTTTTTTTAAAAAAAACACTTTTAGCAAATATTTTATTTTTTATATAATTTGTTTCAAAAGCAGTCCAATAATACCAAGGCTATACTTTGCCATTAACAAGTGTTAGCGTGAATCGATGGGAAATGCTATTTTTTGGGATTAATATGCCACTCGTAGCTCATGGAAGATGGTTAATTTCCAAAAGCTATATTCCTAAATCCTAACTTATGAAAGATAATCTCGAATTATTACCATAAAACGCCTACGTATCATCGTTAAATTGGTTCAAATTTCGAATTATCACCATAGAAAGGCCAACGTATCATCGTATAATTTGATTCAACGTACAATTATCATGCCAGAAAGGATCCAGGAAACAGGTAACAAATTAGCCAATAATTAATGATAATTACTAATTAAGAAAACTCCCTTAATTTAAAAACACCCTAATGCCAGATTAAAACATAATGGAACCACCCAATTCAAAAAAACCAAAGAAACACACAAATACAGCAACACAAAATATTGATGGTCTAATCAAACATGCCATGCAAACTGTCTCACGCATTACTACTTGATAACTGATATTCCTCTAAATCGAAGATAAAATGCCCACCACAACAGCGCAGCTAACAAACCACCATGTCTTGGTTGCAGAGCCGGCTGTCGACGGCGCCGGAGCTATTGTATCCGCTGGAGAAGGTGCCGGCGCCACCGGAAGCGGGTGGCTGTGATTGGCTGACATAACTTGGATCTCAAGCTTTTGGCCCTTCTCGCAGTGGCCATCTGCCCCACTGATGAAGTAAAATGGGCCACTTCTGTATAATGTGATCTTCGTATCCCCGTCACTATAAGATCCAATTGGGTTTATTTTGTTGCAGTGTTTGTAGTTTTCTTCCGTCACTTCCAGGACAGAATCCGTCTTTGAGTCGTACTTCAGTTCTTCGGGACAGAGAAAGATGAGAAAATGTTGGTTCAAGATCGATTTAAAACTTTTCATCGAAATCGAAAGATTAGATAAAACATGCAAGATCCAAAAGAAATCATCTTAAAAAATGAATGTACCAATAGAATCACCGATTTGGAAGCGAATTTTCCCGGCCCATTTGTTGAATTCCTCGGAAGAAGATGGGACGTGCCACTTCTTCTTTGCACCGACCACGAATTCTCTCGCTTCAGATAGATTGATAAAAATGGCCGAAAGAAGAATAGGCAAGCAGCGAATGAGGGTTTTCATGGAAGCCATTTTAGCTGACTGTATTTCTCTCTGTATTATAATATTAGTTTTGTCAGAGAGAAAAGTTAGTGAGAAAGGGGAAGAGTAGGGTTTTGGGCTTGCAGATGCGCTGGCTATATATAGCACCATATCAGGTGATTTGGCTTGGTTCGGGATTTTTTTATTTTTTTTTTAATTCTTGGTTCGGAAATCTTAATGGGGCCTATTAGGTAGGTTTGGCTTTTCTCTTTTCCTGAATTTATGCACATTCAGCAATTAATTCATTTTGGGCTTTTTCCCGAGGTTCTGTGTTTTTTTTCAATTTTAGAGAGAGATTTGAAAAAATTCAAATTGCTAACATATAGGAAATATTATAAAATTCTTCAGAATCCTAAAGTAAATTTGATTGCTTTGAGTATTGATCTTATAAGTGGTCAAAGTATTAGTCGATCCAATGAATTATATTCTTTTCATTATGTTTTCTTTGGTTAGTAACATAACGTTGAATATGAATCTGATGTGATATCCTGAAATGGCTAAAATGAAAAGTATATTGAATGTAATTGACGTGGCCATGTCACAACTTTAGCAAATTGAAGAAAATATAAAACAAAATCAAGGTTATTATATGACAAAATTTTGATTACTTACATGACCAAAAGGTAAAATTACACAGCTTGCAAAAATAAATGAATATGATAGAATAATAAATTTACAAGTAGTTAATTAAAATGAAAAATAAACGTTGAAGTATTTGAAATGAAAATTGAGCAAACAGGTAGGCTTTCCGAGGTTCCAAAGTCCGAACCAGAACAAGTGACACATGCGTGCACGAAATGTGTGAATTTGTCCAAAGGGGGCACAGGCGAGTTGGTAAAATCTGGGGTGATGTGGGAATAACTTCCCCGGCCTTACGGGTTCGATTCTCGTGTGGAGCATATGCCTCACTGAAATATTGTGGGGGTATGCTCTGGGAATTAGTCCGTTATATGGGCCCTCTCCCACGAGTCTCTGCCTACTCGTGCATATCCCTCGATTTACCAACCTGTATAAGTCAATGGGCCTCTGTCCTATACAGGGGTTAACCATTAATGGGTTAACTTTTATAAAAAAAAAACGAAATGTGTGAATTTTATTTTCGAACGTTGGGTGTCAATTTAATGATTATTCTTCATAATTAATGAAAAGTGAGCCGTTTCACGTCTTTTTTATGATTACCGAAGAAGGAGTTAAAGAAAAATTAAGGAGTCCTATTTATGTGGAGAAATGAAATGAAATCCAAAAAATGAGTCGTTCAAATTGCTTTATGACTCCTATTTAAGGACTCCTATTCATGTAGAGAATATCATATAAGTTTGAGAGATTGGTTTCATTCTACAATAATAGAGCATGTTCGATTAGGTGTGAGTATATTATGGATTCATATTAGCTGTAAGTTGAGCTAAGTGGATTTGATTGGAAGAAAGGAAGACACGGAAACTTGATTTCAAACTTTCATATCTCTTGTCCTATCTTTTAATTTATAGTACTTGTATTCACTGATTGATCAAATTATTTTCCTTACAAATTACTGTGTAGCTTGAATTAGTACGAACTGTCGTAAGCTTAGTTGGTAACTCAGTTGATTCTAAATCGTAGCGTTTCAAAAAAAAAATTAAAGAGTTTATTCATCTCTCTCTAAACTACTTTTTTCGATCCAACCATTATTAAAATACTTATATTTTTTTTATTTCAAATAGATTATATATGTTATTTCTTGTAATTTTCTTTAATAGGTAAACAAGTCTTTTTGTTATTCGTCATTAATTCTTGGCTCATTTTCAAAGCGTATGCTATCACCTTCGAAATTTACGAATTTTTAAGTCTTTTCTATGCTATCCGAGAAATGTGATTGAGAGCATATTTAGTAGATTTTAAGCCCAGGTCAAAATATTATATAAGACGTAGACAGAGCTTGTATTGACTTGTGCAAGATTACATAATTTTCTTCGCAAGGGACGTCATTTTGATGAATTTCCAAGTGAACTAGATAATGAAGCTCCATCATCTTCATTGGAACAAGGTTATGAAGACATCGATCGGTTATTTAATACTCAAGAACAACAACGTGCAAGTGCAAATGAATGCAGGAATACTTTATCCAATCAAGTGTGGAGCAATTTTGATCATATTATCAATCATGATATGATTTATGAAATAAAAGACTACTGGAAAATATGAAAATTTTCAAGTGTTTTGTAATTCAATTTTTATATTATTGATAAAAGTGTTGTTATGTATTATTATATTGTTTATTAAGTACGTATTTGGAATGATCGAATTTTTTTATTTTTTACAAATTTTATAAACTGTTTTCAATAATTAGTGCGTGGCTAATATTTAAGAAAAATAGCTTCTCCTCAAGTAAAGTTCATTTCTATTGCTAAATTAACTAAGAATATATCTTCTAAATTGAAGAAGTTATCCATATCCAATCCACATAAATTCGATAAAAAAAAAAAAAAAGAAAAGTTACAGGGAAGTCCATAGAAATCTTGTAAAATGTCCACAAGAATCTTCAGAATTCTATTCACAAATTTACGAGACTCCATAAAAATCAATAAAAGTCCATCAACTCTGCGAATCTCCAATATTTGAAAATATCACAGTCTATAATGGATATCACCCCTAATAATGTCGCTGAAAATAGTAGACCATCCGTTTCTGTGGAGACTTTGAGCATCTACTTCTTGGACCGACCAATTCAATAGATACCTGGGCTTTAACTTTCATCTTGAACACAATTTTAAAAAGAAACGTGACCCATCTTAAAACATGATCGACCCTTTTTAAAAAAGTTCTGTTTTTGACTAAATTTTATAATACTTTCTGACGTATTTCATGTAATAATTCACACAGTAGCATCCGCAGAAAATTCTCTTTTATATATATATATATATATATATATATATATATATTATGAGCAAAAACGTGACCCATCATAAAACATGATCGACCCTTTTAAAAAAAGTTCTGTTTTTGACTAAATTTTATAATACTTTCTGACGTATTTCATGTAATAATTCACACAGTAGCATCCGCAGAAAATTCTCTTTTATATATA
>KV004558.1:181832-200178 GCA_001598015.1 Dorcoceras hygrometricum | reverse complement strand
GTAAAATAGAATATAATGGTTTAATTAACTTTAAATTTGCAAACTGAGTATTATCAATTTTTAAAAAATATTTATTTACAAAAAAATTGAATGATGTCTTTGAAGCTGATGGTTTTGCCATGAAACTTTATTTATAGTTCAAAAATTATTTTGAAATGATGATGTAATCTGATTTTTACAAAAATGGTTTTTTAATTTTTGGAACTTGTGTAGTTTGTTGGTATCTCAATAAAATCATGAAAATAAAACATCAGATTAATTTGATTTGAGCTTTACACAAACTTGTAATGTTAATTTAAAGATGTGGAGAAATAAATTCAATGTTTATTTATTTTTTTAAATTACGATCTTCTTCTCTTGATATTTTTTAATATGTAATTTTGATTATTGTTAGTTGATTTTTTAGATTTATAATTTTTTTTTTATTTTTTGGAATTTGTGTAGTTTGTTGGTATCTTAATAAAATCATAGAAATAAAGCATCAAATTATTGTGATTTTATTTATGTTATTTTAAAGACGGTGAAAAATCAATTTAATATTTATTTATATTTTTAATTTTCATCTTTTTCTCTTGATATTTATTTTTATATGCAATTTTGATTATTGTTAGTTATTCTTTAGATTTACAAAAACTTATTTTATAATTGTGTTGTTTGTTTGTATTTTAATAAAATCATGAAAATGAAATATCAAATTAATGTGATTTGAGTTTAAAAAAACTTGTATTACTATATTTTAGAGATATATATGTTAAACTTCAAAATTTTAAATTGAAATTAGTTATTTTAATTTAAAGGCAGTGAGAAATCAATTCAGTATTTATTATTTCTTAAGATTGTCATCTTCGTCTCTTGAGATTTATTTTTATATAAATTAAATTATTGTTATTTGATCTTTAAATTTTGAATTTATATTTAAGATTTAAAACTTCTATAGATTGTGACAATATTAATTACTATTTCCAATATTATGTGGTGATAAATTGCAATATTCTTTTATTAATTATATACTAAATATATTTTTTCTCCATAAAGGAATGGATAGTGTGAATGCTCTGATCTACTATGGAGGATACGTTGTTGTTGCTGATGGGAGGGTGGGATACAGTGTTCCAGCAACTAGGCACATGAGAATCTCTCGGTCGATTACATTTTTACAATTGATACATGATGTTCAACGAAGGCTTACGATCGACCCATTTAAGTTTCACATTAAACTGTCAACGAAATATTCTTACAATATGATGGCTAGCTACATTGAAGAACATGTGCACATAATATTCCAGCAACTAGGCCCATGAGAATCTCTCGGTCGATTACATTTTCACAAATGATACATGATGTTCAACGAATGCTTACGATCGACCCATTTAAGTTTCACATTAAACTGTTAACAAAATATTCTTACAATATGATGGCTAGCTACATTGAAAAACATGTGCACATAACAGATGATGATATTCTACAATTTATGCTTGACCTGGCCACATTAGGCTGCCTTTATCTGTATGTGGAGACATTGCTAGTAGATGACGATGTGGCAAATGATGATGATCCTCAGTCATTCATACCCATCATCACACAGGGCTTCAGAACAATGGTTGTTGATGATGAAGCAGGGTCGTCCACATATCATGGTGACCGACATGGATCATCGACATTGTCAGGGAGCAACATGGAGCATGCATGGGGGTCAAATACAACACGGTTAGATGATATTATTCCAGGGGATTGGGATCATTATGTAACGTCTGCGACTGAAGAAGATGTTGTATGGGGGTCTACTGTAGCAACAGGAAGTGTTTTTCAAGAGTATCATGGAGAATATAGCATGTATGCTACAAATGTACAAGAACCAGATGATTTGTTTGGGGACAGTGCTCAAAATATCACCAGTAGCGAGCATTCAAGTGAAGTTTTAGGACCGAAGGATCAGATCTTAATAAAATAAACAACATAACATAAGGGAGGAGCGAGATCTGATCCTATAAAACAAAGAGGTGAGCGCTGCTACTGTTGATAAAAAAATTTTGCGCTGCTATAAAGGAGCTACAATAGCTCAAGGTTCTTGAACATTAAACAGAGCACCGGAGACAGATCTGGTATGTAATAAAAACATGCGGAAAACACCAGAACTGAATCCTAATTTTAAAACTCAACACAAACAGATTTCTGTTTACAGAAATCTGTTCGACTACTGTGTGTGCAACTGAAGTGTATGCGTTATGTACAAGTGTGATTTCTGTTAGGCGTGCGTGCTAATGTAATGCTAATGCGGAGTGCTGTAAATAAATAAAAAAATACAATACATTGCTATTTGTTTCTGGAAGTTCGGAGCTCAATCTCCTACATCTCCCATTCTTCCTTCTTCAGGAAGGTTCCATTAGAATATGAGTCACCGAGCCTCGCTCCAGGTGAACTCATATCCTCAACAAATGCACACCAGCCGCAACTGTGTGTCTAACTAAACAGGAACTTGTTTAACGTCTCTGTTCAAAGACTACAGGCACAGAGTTTAACGTCTTCGTGCTTGGACGGGATCTGATTTTTGTTTGTGATTCACTCGCTAATCAATTTCGCACATCTCTCAAAATATGCGAGTGAATCTGTGTGTGTGAGATTTTACAGTGAACGCTCAACTCTCTAAAGAATAAATCTCACACACTGGGAAAATGCTTCTACAAAAGCTAATTAGAACTCAGCAGTCGACGCTCGTAGTAAGCTCCTCTTTAATGGTGGTCGACTGCTTCGTTCCTCTATTTTCCCTCTGTTTTGACACTGTGCTTCGTTCCTTATGGATTGATCAAGTTGTCTTCTTCAAAATCTTCGTATATATAGCTTCTCTCCAAATATGGCCGTTAGACAGTAGATTCAAATCCTTTCTGCGCTTGTAAAGGCCAATTTTTCTTCTTCCCAAATTGGTGCAACCATCCTCTGTATATTGTACTATTTCCCAAAATAGTACAAATCTTGTCCATTGATTTAAGGCATTTGCACGACTCAATTTCAGCCATTGATTCTTTCCATTTAAGCGGTTGATTGCGTCTGAATGTATATCAGCAAATTGCTCAACACCTGTTTGCTCAGCTGTTGATTTTTCTTCGTATCATCAGCTGAGATTAGCCATCGCTTCTATTTGTCCACAATCTGCATCAGCTGATTTGCTTCTTTGTTCAGATCTCTACTGTTCATCAGATCTCTCTTCAGCTGTTCTCGTCTGCCTTTAGCTATTGGTCACATCTGATAACATCTTCATTCTTAGCGCAACGACTGGTTCAACGTCTGATTGTTTTACGTCTTTGCGCAGCAGCTGATTGTGATGACATCACAGCTGACGTCATCATCGCTGATCCATCCACTGAATCTGCTGACGTCATCATCCCCTTAGCGCTCCAGCTGGTTCTTATCGTCTCAGCTGGTTCATTACATTTCAGCTGGTTCTCTTTTAATTTCACTGTAGCTTGCGACTGAATCACTGTAGCTTGCGACTGGGTAATTGATCCACTGTAGCTTGCGTCTGAACTGGTCGACATCTGCTTACAGCTGATCGTTTTTCGCGCACCAGCTGGTTCAGCTACTCCAGCTGATCCATCTACTGAATTAACTGCTGGTCTTGACTTCTGTTTGCAACAGCTGATTGCTTGCAACTGATGAATGCTTGCAACAGCTGATTGCATCTTCTGTTTAGCGCTACGGCTGATACATCTTTTCTTCACTACTGAAACAATGAGTACATCTGGACTCCACGTAAGCATACCTGTCCATGTAAGCAAATCTGTCCACGTGAGCAAATCTGATGACTTCTATCGCAACAGCTGAAACATCTCTTTGTCGTTCCTTCGTCAGATTTCTACTGTTTCCATCTGTACACTACGTAGAAACGTTAGAAACACAATAACAAGTTTTTGTGCAAAACTCAATCTCAATGTACAAGAACCAGATGATTTGTGTGGGGACAGTGCTCAAAATATCACCAGTAGCGAGCATTCAAGTGAAGGATCAGATAGTGAAGAAGACATTGACGAGATCAGAACTGCAACTCGAACGAGCTTACTAGGTCACATTTGCCTTATGATCCGATAATGCGTGAAATTCCCCAATTCCTGAACGCAGTATTTGACGAACAAGTTCCTGACTCTTACGGTATTCCATCCGGTTCACGTACAAATTTCTATGATCCTGAAAGACCGAAACTTTGTATGAAAATGGTTTTTAAAACCAAGAAATAATTGATCGCGGCGGTTAAAGATTTTTCTATTCGAGTAGCTAGACGTGAGTACATGGTTGTGCAGAGCTCGCCTACGATATGGAAGGTGAAATGCAAGAACATGTCTGGAGGAGGCTACTGTGGGTGGGGGCTACTGTGGGTGAAATGCATCTCAACAATATCAAAATTAATCAACGGGCATGTCGATCGACAAAGATGAAATCGCGGGTCGGGTAGAAAGACATTGAACTCCGATGAGTCCATCTCGTAAACAATCCATTTAAACTGTAGAAGAAGACAAATAATACTGAGTGATAAAAATTCAATACAAATAATTTATATCGTGCTGATGAATTATTAATTATAGGTTACCTGTACCTCTACCAATCGATCAACCATGTCTCTCATGGCATGTATGGAATGTCGTACGGTATGTGTCCACGAGAACACACGCTTCCACCTACAATATGAATGATTAGTATTTTTAACGTAATTAAAAATGCAACAAACTAAGTACATATAAGATAAATATACGCTGCGCCATATGGTGGGATAGGTAGGCCCTGAAGTGCATCTGCAGCATCCTCGGGCGCCGTCGAGCATTGTTGTTCTTTTTCTGGAGAAAATACAATGAGCGTCGACCATACCCAAATCTGCAACAACGTCGTAAATAAAGTTTCAAGTAAAAAATAATATATCTAAGTTGATGAATACAACGTTGCAGTCATACATGCAGGATGTGTACGGGTCCACATATGTCCACCTTCTGTCCCATGGTAGTGCTGCATAACTCTCTGTACAAATATGCAAGCACGGCAGAACCCCAGCTATATGTATTTACCATATCAATATCTTCTAAAAACTGTAAATACATTAGCTTAACAGCAGAACTCCCTGAGTCAGGAAACATGCAACCTCCCATAATAAACAATGCAACACAACGAGGATATTGTGTCACTTGCTCCTCAGTGCTGTAGTCGGTGATCACATGTTGCAAGCAATGGTCTCTCAGAGCAGTCAGATACAAGTGGGCACCTTTGATACGGTTAGCTTCAGGAGTGAAGCCCAACAAACGTGTACATCTCTGCAGTAACTCCGGTTTACTGTAGGATGTATCTCTGCCAATGACGGCCAATCCATCAATATTTAAGCCCCAGATCATTGCGACATCCTGCAACGTTATGGTGGTCTCGCCCACAGGAAGGTGAAAGGTGTGGGTTTCTTGTCTCCATCTCTCCACCAGCACCGTAATCAAATGATTATCAAAATATTTTATGGGTCCACATTGTATGACATCATAGAAGCCCATCTGAGCAAGACGAAGGGGGACACGAAGGTGAATTTCATTTCTCACCACTGCCCACAACGATTTATCCGATGTCGTGGTGGAATGACTATATCCATTTCATTTGAAGCGATGTTGTTCGAAATATGACGATCACGTAAATATAAGACACTATCAACGTTCTCGGCCATCCTACAACAAATAAATAAATTAATTGATCAAAAGAACGAAAAAAACCAAAAGAACAAACATTATACAGTGCCGTTGGAAGAAAGGAGGATCTTTGTTTATGTTTCTAGGCCATTTTTATATTATCCTGACTAAAGATATGTGGTTTTCAGGGACTTGGAAGTCGAAGTGCACATACTCTAGTTATCTGGCTTACACAACACCCATGTGTTGTGTTCGCTTTCGACGTTCTATAATCCTACCATCACAAACTGCCCTTCTTGCAGCTGTGGATGTAAAGATGCCAATGGAAATGCAACATCATGTGTTAGGTTTGTACACTTTTTGGATTATTGATTCTATCTGAGTAGCAAATCCTCTTGCCACATTGTGGCTACCTTCCCAAGAGTTGTTGAACAAACACATCAAGGGTAATTGGTTCATGTTGAAGTATGGCGTTGAAAAGCTCCACATTCTCTAATATCAAGTTACTATTGTTGAATTCAATTAAAAATCTGGGAATTGGGCAACATGTTATTTAATGTACCGATTGATCCAGACTTATTTTGATCATGCCATTTGAGCAATTCGATCTATGCAGTTACTATTAGCTATATATTTTAGTATAACAGCAAAATCTTGGTCTAAACAGATGAAGCATAGTCTTGTTCCTAGCAAAGGTTCTGGACATACTACAAAAGTTCAGGCATCTAATTTCATCTAGGGATTAGCTGATAATGGTCGAATGATAAACTGACCTAAAAAAAACTAACCTGAAATTTTGAAGGAAAGAACAACGCTGCTGCAAACAAAGAGGAAGAAGGAAATTTGGAGAGGAAGGAATAAATATATCTAATTATTAAACATAAAAAAAAATTACCTGAAATTTTGAATGAGAGAACGACGCTTCTGCAACAGAGAGGAAGAAGTAATTGAAATGGAGAGAAAGGAATTGAAACGAAGGAGGAGAGAAAGGAAACCTGGCACCGAAAAAAATTAACTCCTTGCACATATATATAAAAGAATCCGGGAGTTTGACTCCCGGATTCTGACCAAAATAAATATTTTAAAAACGCGTGCTTCACGGAAAAGCATGCGTATAGCAGCTTTTCAGATCCAGGTCTGTAACGCCAGGATTCTGACATAGTTTTTTAAAAATAACCACGACCAACTGGTTCTTGCAGGCACTATCAGTGATACCTAGGGGATCATGGGGCGATGTTGCTAGGACGCTTCTGCAACAGAGAGGAAGAAGGAATTGAAATGGAGAGAAAGGAATTGAAACGAAGGAGGAGAGAAAGGAAACCTGGCACCGAAAAAAATTAACTCCTTGCACATATATATAAAAGAATCCGGGAGTTTGACTCCCGGATTCTGACCAAAATAAATATTTTAAAAACGCGTGCTTCACGGAAAAGCATGCGTATAGCAGCTTTTCAGATCCAGGTCTGTAACGCCAGGATTCTGACATAGTTTTTTAAAAAAAATAAAAAAAAATTGAATCCTGGACTATAACGCCCGGATTCTGACACCGTTAAAAAAATACCAAAATGCAGAATCCGGGACTGTAAGTACCGGATTGTTATAAATTTGGAAGGCCCTACATACTGTAATACTTTTGAAATTTGTTTTTTTTTATAATATTTTTTAAAAAAACTCGTCCTTTTATGGGTGATTTTTGCGGATTAAGAGATTCTTTTAATAATTATAAATACAATATTTGATTTTTCTTTTTTCATTTTTAATGAAAAATAACTTATCCGGAGCATCCGAACCGACCCTTGCATTTATTACGAATCAATTGTGAGATTCACTCACATGGTCATCGTGTTCTTGATTCATACTCAGTAATCGGAAATTTTATTTTTCAGGTATCGTTGCGTTTACACAATTGCATGTTAACTTGTTTATATAACTATTTTTGTGCATCAAAATAATAAAACATATTTTGAAAATACACAATACATAATCGTTGCTTGTACAATGGCAGATCTAGCCTTTGGCAAATGGGGCCATGCCCCTACTCCCAAAAATTTTGAATATATATTGTTGATGTAATTGATTGATCATGCTAGGTAGAGCGATCGAACCGTGACGTTCGATTTAAAAGATTGGAGTTGTACCGTTACCACCAACTATAGCTTTTATTAAAGTGGCATGCATTCGATCCTACAATTGATATAAGAGTCAAGGTCACATGTTCGATTCTCATTGATTGTAAGGAGTGTAATTATTGGGAGAGGAATTCTTGAGGTGTAATAATTGCCCTTGTTTGGTAGAGCGATCGAACTGTGACGCTTGTATTGCTATATGGTTTAAAAGATGGAGTTGCACCGTTACCACCAGCTATAATTTTGATAAAAAAAAAAAAAAAAAAAAATTACTTTTGTTTGTCACAACAATCTCAGTTTATAAATGTACATCAATTAGTAATAATATAGGACAATGTTTAAATTTGAGTTTATACAAACTCGTGATTTTTGTATATATAATACTGATGTAGCCGAATTTTACCCAGCCAATAAGCTAATGCCACGTCAGGTCTGTCAGGTCGGGAGACGAACTAATTTGAGATAGGCAGATCGGGTTGTGCTTCGCCAGCAATTTCCTGCAAACACAAAAGCTCGATCAAAGGGCGTCGGGAGGTATCCCGACGAAGGCCCTCCGATGCTTAAGTTAGAATAAGAGTTTTAGAGCAAAGAGTACGTATGTAGGAAAAGAAAGGAAGTAACCGAATGAAATAAAGAGAGGATCTACCTGAGTATTTATAGGTAGGCAGAGTGGTTGAATACACTTGTCCGGACAATTATGAATGGGAGTGGGTCTGACATGTTCGCTCACCTACCCTCTGAAGGTAGGGATGGCTTCTTCCGTACTTGTCAGTATATTCATTATAGATTAACCAAGAGGGCCAAGTTGCTTAAGTGGCATCAGATTATCACTCATTATGTCAATAGGTCGGGACAATATAGCAAGACCCCGAGGTAGCATGTTCGATCAATAAGATGCGCGCCCGACCTAGTAATGGCATGATAAAAAAAAGAGGGAGGGCTGCTCTAATACTATTTCTTGAGCGAAATTCTACCTCGGGAAATGATTTGATAATTTTAATAGTATCATATTCATATATATATATATATGCAAAATAAAATAAATTTGTTACCTAGATACTAAAATGAGAATTTAGTTTAGTCATGATATGTTTATCAAGTACTTGGATGAATCGTTTAATAAGAAGAAAAAGTTCAGAGGAAGGACAGTGGGCTCCAGTATTAATCGTATCAATACCTTTCAATTAAATTTTAAAATGTTTGTTTATTTCTCTCTACTATACTTAGTACATAATCGTTTTATTTCCAACATTATTCATATCAAATTAACCAATCTAACTTTTTTATTTGTATTTATGTCGTATTGCAAGTATTTTGAGAATTAGTAAAACATAATTCTAGACTTTAAATTAAAATTAAAAAACAAGTCAAACGATAAAAAACAAAGAAAGCGTTTTAGAACTTTAAAACTTTATTTCACAGGTAGTTGTGGATATCCTGGTCCCAGAATATTTAGAAATTTGCTAAATTATAATTTCGATTTCTTATTTCTCGGCACTCTAATATATCTATTTATTAGGGTCAGAGATTCGTCCATTTTTACTCTCAAACTCAATGTTGATGTCGCGACATTGATGTCTCTAATTTTCAATTTTTCGTTTTATTATTCACACTAAATAAAAATTATTAGGATACTGATAGATCACAAATCTGAAGTCGATCCTCACTTAACTTCATAATTTAGACATCGACATTGTGTTAGGATCGAAAATAAGGCTCGGGAGTTCAGAGGGGAAGGGGAGGTGAATGAACTCCTATGCTAATTTTAACGAAAAATTGTTTCAAAAGATTTTGCAACTCAAAGCTAACCTCTAAGCCGAGTTACCAGCTTGGAGGATCTCAATGACAATCTGTTGTCTCGTGTAATAAAAATGTTTATGGGAAAAAACACGATTCAACAATGAACAGATAATAATGCTTAAAGCAGTAAATAAAAGGGTTCAAGAATTTGTTTCTGGAAGTTCGGAGTTTAATCTCCTACGTCTCCCCTTCTTCCTCAACAGGAAGGATTTCCACTAGAAGATTTGATTTATACAACTCCTTGTACAAATCCGATCCGACAGCCAGCAGCTGCAAGAACTCCTAATCTCACAATAATAGATACAGAATCGTGATCTGGTCTACAGTAAAAAATGCAGCTCTAAGCTGGTTTGATAATCTAGCACTCTCACGCTCTGTTATGATTATACAAGGTAATCTCAACACTGCAGAGTGTGTACAAAGATAAAGTGACGCAAAGGATTGATAACAATCTGTGAGTGTGTGTCACTAGCTCTGAGCTGATTTAGAATAGAACTCTGTTTTTCTCTTGTTGTGTAAGCTCATTGAATCAGCAGATGAGGTTGAGGCGAGTCACGAGTATTCTCAATTTGATCTGCTCTCCAATTTATACCATTTGGATACAACGGTAATAAATGTTACCAGTAGACACGCCGTATATATCCAAAGTGAGATAAATGCGGCGTGTTAAATGCTTGTACTGTACCGTATCTCGCTGAAAACATATCTCTGTGTATTTTGGATTAGCTCAAAGTAGTTTGAACGACTACAAAGCAATCCTTAGAAGTCAAACACATCACATCAATTTGTCCGAAACCTCAAAATACTCTGAAAATCATTTCTAAGTTATCTTTACTCAGCTGGGTTCCGATCTGGTATTTGTTAAACTGCTCTAATCTGGTTTAAAGCTGTTCTGCTTCTAATCTGCTCTGTACTAATCCAGATTGTATCCTTCGTTCAACTTCTGACTTCTTCTATAGAACACAAGCCTTCCTGATTGCATCCATCTCTTCTAAAATAATATGTCTTGTACCTCACTAACGCTATCCCTGAATGAGTTCTGTTCTGAGCTATTTTCTCAACTGTTCCAAAACAAACTCTTCTATCTGTTCCGTTTCGATATACTCTGCTCTTGTAAACTGATCTAAACTCAATCTGCTCTTCTTTAAATCGATAACATGTTTTGATAATTGTTCTGTTCTTTCGAGCTGGTTTGTCCTTAACCGACTTGGTTAAATTGTCGAGCTGGTTTGACCTTAACCAGCTTAACTGAATACCCTGAGCTGATTTGTCCTTAACCAGCTTAGCTCTTGTACACCAACTTAGCTCTGATCTGATTTCCATAATCACCACAGTAAACTCCGTCTTGTTCTGGTTGATAAATCATTGAGCTGATTGAATAAATCTCTTATTGTCTTCATCAAGACTTATAAATTTACTCCATCAATTTCCTCCTTTTTGGTGATGACGAAAATTATGCAGAAAAAGAGATTTTATTAATAATGAAACTTTTTGTACAAGTACAATATCAGCTAAACACACTACAGATCTATGTTCGTCCTAAATACTCATGGAAACCGTCTCTTTTTGCTGCTCCGTCCTTCCCCCTTTTTGACATCACTGATTTCTTTGAAGTGATTAACCAATTTCGCTAGCTGCATCTTGACAAAGTCCAAGTCACTAGCAATCTGATGTTGGTGCTCTATGAATCACTAGCTAGCATACTGTACAAAGTCCAAGTCACTAGCGAATCTCGATGTTCGGTAGCTCTATCGAAGTCACGAACGAGACTGGTTCCAGCGCTGTCTGAGAAGTTTTCACGTTGCTTACCACCTCGTCCATCTTCTTATAGATCGCTCGCCTAAATATGTCAGATTCGTGCCTCATGTACGTCTGAGTATCCCGCACCATATCAACATTTGAATCCAGGGATTCAACGACACTTTTCACCTCTTTAAGCTCCGAAACAACATCAAAATCAGCTTGAGGACTAGAAAAATTTACGAGCTGTGCACCAGATTGATAACTGCGTCTACCTTCTTATTGATCTATGTTGATGATATGCTTCTTATTAGCCCTTATGTGAGTGCAATCAATCATGTTAGGTCATTCCTAAGGTCAAATTTGACATGAAATTCTGAGGAGATGCAAAAAGGATCCTGGGCATGAACATCATTAGACATAGGGAAAATTCCACCATTTGTTTAAATCAGACTTTCTATATTGAAAATGTTTTAAACAAATTCTGTATGTCTAATGCAAATGATGTGACTGTTCCACTTGCCGCTCACTTTATGTTAAGTAAGGATCAAGTCCAAATCTGAACTTGATATAAATAGCATGAGAAATGTGCCCTATTCTAATGTCATCGGTTCTTTTATGTGCATGATGGTCAGTACTAGACCCGATATAGCATATGTCGTAAGCTGTCTAAGTAGATACATGTCAAATCCTGGTATAGTGCATTGGAATGCAGTAAAATGGCTACTTAGATACCTCTTACACACTTTGAACTTTGGTCTCATGTTTTCTAAGTGTGACAGAGGCGTTGAACTCACTGACTATATAGATTCGAACAGTGCTAATGATAACGACAACAGAAAATCTACTACTTCATATGTGTTTATTTTGTGTGGTGCATGTGTAAGCTGGAAATCCTAACTCCAGCATATCGTAGCTTTATCTACTACTGAGTCTGAATATATAGCTATTGCAGAGGCTCTGAAAGAAGCTTCATGGCTTAAGGGCCTGTTAAACGAAATCAGTATGCTGACAGGTAAAGTCACTTCTTTTTCAGATAGCCAATCTGGTATTCAACTGCATAAGAACCCTGTGTTCCATGATAGAACTAAGCACATAGATGTTAGGTTTCATTTATCAGGGATATTGTCTCCAAAGGGTTGATCTTTCTTGAAAAGATACCCTCTGAATACAATCCTGCAGACATGGGTACCAAATGTCTTCCTAACAGTAAGTTCATGTCATTTATAAAATCCTCAAATTTGATACAAGTGACTAACTCTTTGTCTTGCAGGTACAATGGGCTCCCTTTGTTGTAGGCAAAATTGGAGCTGCTGGTCCTGGTTGTAACATGCTGCTACAACCACCTCCTGAGAGGCCCTGTGTTTTGAGAACACACCTCTCTTGGCAGTGATGAAACCAAGGGTGACCAACTCCATTGTAAGCTTCATTAGAGCACGGTACTTGGAGCAAGGTGGAGAAATGTGGAAGTGTGGCCCAAGTACACAATCTGGCCGATCCCATTTAGTTCCCTGTCCAAGCCCAACCAAAACTTTCCATCCCAACCGTTCAATTCCTGGCGCAAATCTTGGCCACCCATTTGATATATACACACCTCTATCTCTATACCGATGACACATATCCTCACCCGCTCTCTCTCTCTCTCTCCTTTGTAACCCTAGTGTAACGCCCCAAAATCCATAGGACTACATATTTAACTATTTTCTATTTCAAGGGCTTATTTGATATTGCTTGTTTCAGCCTTAAGTTTATTTCGTTTGTTTTAACAGCTGATTTTCAGTTGTTGCTTTGAGACATGACGCGGAAGGTTTCCAGGCAGCTGTCGCCCGAGCATAAACACGAGCAGATTCAGATTTTGGTTAAAAATGCCCTCAGCTGGACAAAAAAAAAATAGTTCTTTTAAATTGTGTTGGTAAAGTTTTCAAATTCAAAATAGTAGTAGGAAATATTTGACAAATTCTTTTGAAAAGGACACGGGTTGGTAGGATCTCATGCCTACTCGAGTGTTAATACCTACTACAAGTCATATCCCGTATAAGATTGTTTTCACAACAAGAGAGTTTCATCGTTGTCCAGAAATTTCTCTCTTTTTCTCTAAAAACTTCAAAGTGCTCGTAGTGGTGCTTGTGGAGAACTCCTGTTGAGACCCGCTGCTTCTGTGTTTCGAAGGTTTAAGACAAGTAAAGGCTGATCCTTTCTACGCCATTTTAAAGCATATATTGTTCTTCAGTGCATGATTGTTGCCTGTTTATGTTAAGATAAGTTATGTTCATGTTTAAGCATGTTTTAGGAAATGCTTGGATGATCGGGTTCAAGTTTTGTTTCTATTGCAAATTTTAAAGAGTGCTTCGATGAAGAAGATGAAAATGTTGTTTTAAAATGTTGAGCAATCGTGTTTAAGTAATATGTTCATGAATGTTCTCCCTTCCGGTGGATGGTAAAATCGGAACTTGACGCTATGTAATCGGAGTTGCTAGTCGAATCGGAATTTAAGTCTGGTTTGATAGGCAACAGCTGATAGCGCAGCCGTCGTTTTGATGTTACAACACCAAGTTATACTCAGTAGTTCCCCTTTTCAGCAGTTATCTTTGTGTTAATAAAATTCTAAGTGTTGCGTTCAGCCGTGAGTTGTCTTGCGTCTGAATTGGGTCAGTCCTTCATTATTGTTTATCTTACAGCTGAGTTGACTACGGTCAACAACCAACAGCTGATTTTTATCCAACAGCTGATTTTCTTAGAACCAACAGCTGATTTTTTTTATCCAACAGCTGATTTTCTTAGAACCAGCAGCTGATTTTCTTAGAACCAGCAGTTGATTTTCTTAGAACCAGCAGCTGATTTTCATAGAACCAACAGCTGATTTTCTTATCCAACGACTGATTCATTACCTAACGTCTGATTCTTACACTAACGACGTCGTTTCATTTAATACATATGTTTCAATGTTATCGAATATCCTTGCGTCTGTTTTACTATAATCATATTGTTTCCCTTAGCAACAGCTGATTCCTTTTAGCGAGCAGTAGAACCCGATACTCGACAAAGTTTTAAAGAAGTTTTAAAGAAAGAATTTCGAAGCACTGTGAACCCGAACGATGATTTCAAAATCTAATTTCAACCAGCTATGAGTTTAAAGGAAGAACGTTTCAATTTAAGGATTTATGGCATAGATAACAGACGATCACCATGGAGGGGTGAGCAGCTGTCCGGATGTCAGTTGCCCCTTCACCACGAGCTAAATGCTAAGGCTGATATCAGTAGTCACTTGATCAGGTGCGCCACAGACCTAAGGAGAGCTTCTAAGCCATAAATTACAAGAAAATAAGAATGGGATCTGGGTCATCTTACCCATTTCCAAGTTTAACGAAAGAAAGTTTATGAAGCTGATGAATGAATTCCTTTAAATTGTTTTGTTAAGTTAAGATATGGTTAGATGTCTGCCTGCATTATGCCGAATTGTTACCTTCAGATTTTATTTGCTGAGCCCCTAGGCTCATTAGTGTAAAATGGTGCAGGTGGGACAGAGCTGGGGCAGGCGGGAGGCAGCGACTGAACCAGCTGCGGTGATTGTGTTTATCTACGATCGATGTTTTCCGCAGCAGCTGTTGTTGTTTTTGATCTTTTGTTAAGTCTGTATTAGATCCATTACAACAATAGTGAATTCATATAGAATTACGAAGTTGTAATTTCGCATTTTGCACTTTTGTAACATCTGTTATTAAAGAAATTGTTTCAGCTGTTCCAGTACTTGGCGCCATATTATGTTTGTGGTTGGATTTTGATTTAGTTATAAGAAATACAGCTTATAACAATTTCCATTCAGCCCTTCTTTTCTTTTTATTATTCTTTCGTGGCCCCATGAGGATTGGAACGTATGGTCCTGAGATAAACACACGCACTTACAGTTGGAACAGCAGTTGTCATTTCTCCAGCACTGTGAGTTTATTTTATGTTTCAGAGCATTTGTTTTTATCTTTTGCATGTTCTGATTATTGCATTGTGGTGGATTACGGGCTATAGATTAAGATGTCTGGTCGTGGAAGAAGAAATATCCCAGTAGATGAATCCAACCCCGATAGTAACGCTAGTATTGCCCAGCTTTTAAGGTTGCTCGTAGAGTCCTGAGATAAACACACGCACTTACAGTTGGAACAGCAGTTGTCATTTCTCCAGCACTGTGAGTTTATTTTATGTTTCAGAGCATTTGTTTTTATCTTTTGCATGTTCTGATTATTGCATTGTGGTGGATTACGGGCTATAGATTAAGATGTCTGGTCGTGGAAGAAGAAATATCCCAGTAGATGAATCCAACCCCGATAGTAACGCTAGTATTGCCCAGCTTTTAAGGTTGCTCGTAGAGCAAACCAGCAGAGGTAATGGCCAATCATCCAACAGCCGAGGACCCAACAATGATGATCCTCAAGAGAAGTTCAGAAGACAAAAGCCGAAAGAGTTTAGTGGTACGACTGATCCTTTAGTTGCTGAGAGCTGGATTAAATCGATGGAGGTTATCTTTGAGTACCTCCAGATGCCAGATTTAGATAGGCCAAGGTGCGCTATCTATATGTTGAGGGATGACGCCATGATTTGGTGGGAAGGAGCTAAGCTATCGGTGGATTTGATGAATCTCACTTGGGCAGATTTCAAGCAAGTATTTTACGAACAGTACTTCACAGCAGACAAGAGGTTTGAGTTGAAGAGAGAGTTTCTGACTTTGAAACAAGGAAGCATGACTGTGCAAGAGTATGCGCGGACGTTTGAAAGAGGATGCTATTTTGTGCCTCTAATTGGAAATGATTAAGCAGAAAAGTTGAGCCACTTCGTGGAAGGGTTAAAACCCATGTTCAAGATGAACGTTAGGCTATATGTGCCCAAGATATATAGAGAAGCAGTGGATAGAGCCCTGCGGATTGAGAGGGATTGGAAATATATAGATGAAGAAAGGCAGCAGAAGAGGCAGGCCTCTCAGCAGAAAGATCAAAGGCCTTTCAAGAAGTAGCATAAGAATCAGCAGAGGCCTCAAGAGCAGAAACCCTTACTGGAACAGAAGCCTCTGCCTATCCAACCGATCAGTGCAGTTCCAGCTGGTAGCAACAGACCGGTGTGTCCTAAGTGCCAGAAGCCACACTCTGGTCAGTGCAGACTTGGACAGAACGTCTGCTACAAGTGTGGGTTACCAAGGCATATGATGAAGAATTTCCCAAAGTCAAGACAGCTGGTGACCAGCCGAGCATATGTGATGACAACCGAACAGGCCAATCCAGATTCTACAGTGATTACGGGTGAGATTTTAATAGCTGGTTTGCCTTCTGTGGCTTTGATAAATTCAAGAGCCACCCATTCATTTATAGCAGCTAAGTTTGCTAGGAAGCTATCCATTGGACCTCATCGTGTAGCTGTAGGCTTTTGTGTGATAGTGCCTTCAGGAGAAGAATTAGTATCCCATGTTATGTTTAGGAATTTAGAACTTAGGCTCCAAGGGCATTCGATTTCCGCAGATTTGATTGTTTTGCCGATGCCTGAGTTCGACATGATTTTGGGGATTTACTGGTTAACCAAGCATGGAGTGGTAATTAATTTTAAGACTCGAGCAGTAGCAGTTAACCCGCCTAGAGGAGACCCGTTCCAATTTGAAGCCGCTCAGACGTGGAGGATCCTCGCCTTATATCAGCACTTAAGGCTCAGAGATGTTTAAGGAAAGGAGGGGTAGGACGCAGATTTGATTGTTTTGCCGATGCCTGAGTTCGACATGATTTTGGGGATTTACTGGTTAACCAAGCATGGAGTGGTAATTAATTTTAAGACTCGAGCAGTAGCAGTTAACCCGCCTAGAGGAGACCCGTTCCAATTTGAAGCCGCTCAGACGTGGAGGATCCTCGCCTTATATCAGCACTTAAGGCTCAGAGATGTTTAAGGAAAGGAGGGGTAGGACATATGATAAGTCTGTCATCCTTAGCAGCGACAATCAAGCCCCAACTTTCAGAGTGGAGGTGGTAAACGAATTTCCTGAAGTTTTCCCAGAAGATATACAAGGACTGCCGCCAGATAGAGAATTATAATTTTTGATCGATTTAGTTCCAGGAGCAGCCCCTGTATCCAGACCACCTTATCGTTTAGCTCCCTCAGAAATGAAAGAATTAAAGGAATAGATACAAGATCTGTTAGAAAAAGGATTTATTAGACCAAGCACTTCACCCTGGGGAGCCCCTGTTCTTTTTGTCAAGAAGAAGGATGGAAGCTTGAGACTATGTACAGACTATAGGGAGCTGAACAAACTGACCATTAAGAATAAATATCCCCTTCCTAGAATTGAGGATCTTTTTGACCAATTGAAAGGAGCAGCTGTCTTTTCTAAGATTGATTTAAGGTCGGGTTACCACCAGCTGAAGATTAAGGCAGCCGATATATACAAGACAACCTTTATAGCCCGTTACGGTCACTATGAATTTTTAGTGATGCCTTTTTGTTTAACTAACGCCCCATCAGCTTTTATGGATCTGATGAATAGAGTTTTCCAACCCTTTTTGGATCATTTCGTAGTTGTGTTTATAGATGATATCCTAATATACTCTAAGACAAAGGTTGAACATGTTGAGCATTTAAGGACAGTGCTTCAAATTCTAAAGAGTAAGCAGCTATACGCTAAGTATAGTAAATGCGACTTTTGGTTGGAGAAGGTAGCATTCTTAGGTCACATTATATCTAAGGATGGATTAGAAGTAGACCCAGCCAAAGTAGAAGCTGTACGTGACTGGCCAGTACCAAAGTCGGTTTCAGAGGTAAGGAGTTTCTAGGGATTAGCCGGTTATTATAGGCGATTCATTCAAGGATTTTCCAAGATAGCTGTCCCTTTGACCTCGTTAACAAGGAAGCTGGTTAAGTATGATTCGACTTTGGAATGCCAAATCAGCTTCAACAAGTTGAAGCGAGCACTGATATCAGCACCAGTATTAACCATGCCGTCTGATCAAGGGAAGTTTGTGATTTACACAGATGCGTCTAAGATGGGTTTAGGTGTCGTACTGATGCAAGACC
>KV004558.1:151897-180598 GCA_001598015.1 Dorcoceras hygrometricum | reverse complement strand
ATCTCTCGGTGAGATCAGATTTGATGGACCAAATTCGTGAGGGTCAGCCGAATGATGAACAGCTTCAGAAGTGGGTTAAGCAAGATAAGGAAAGAGGCAGCAGTCTCTACTTTTCAGACGGTGGAGTAATCAGATTTCAAGGAAGAATCTGGGTGCCACAAGTGGACACCTTGAGATCAGATTTGATGGCAGAAGCTCATACAGCCCCTTATACTGTACATCCAGGGAGTACTAAAATGTATAAAGACCTCCAGCAGTTGTACTGGTGGCCAGGGATGAAACGAGACATTGCCAGATTTGTCTCGGAATGTTTAACTTGTCATCTGGTGAAGGCAGAACATCAAAGACCAGCTGGGTTGTTGAAGCCACTGCCTATTCCCGAATGGAAGTGGGAATGTATAGCTATGGATTTTGTAGTTGGTTTACCAAAGACTGCCCAAGGGTATAATTCCATTTGGGTAATAATCGATAGACTCACTAAGTCTGCCCACTTTTTGCCAGTGAAGACGACATACGATGTGGGCAGATACGCAGACTTGTATATAAAAGAAGTAGTGAGGCTGCATGGTGTTCCCGTTTCAATTGTATCTGAAAGGGATCCGAAATTTACGTCAGCTTTTTGGAAGAGTTTGCATAAAGATATGGGTACGAAGCTAACTTTTAGCACATTCTTTCGCCCCCAGACAGATGGACAATCGGAAACAGTGATCCAGATTCTGGAAGATTTGCTCAGAGCTTGTATTATGGATTTTTCCGAAGGCTGGGAGCTGAATTTACCTCTAGTAGAGTTTGCGTATAATAATAGTTATCAATCAGCTATACAGATGACTCCATATGAAGCGCTCTACGGTCGTAAATGTTGAACACCTCTTCACTGGGATGAAGTTGGTGAAAGAGCTGGTTTAGGACCAGATGTAGTGGAGCAAACAGCATCAACTGTTAGGAAGATAAAGGAGCGGATGAAGGCTGCTCAAAGCAGGAAAAAGAGTTACGCAGACAACAGGAGAAGGGATCTGAATTTTGAAGTCGACGATCATGTATTTTTTAGAGTTGCTCCAATGAAGGGAATTATGCGTTTTGGGAAGAAATGGAAACTGAGTCCAAGATATATTGGACCATAAGAGATTTTAAAAAGAGTAGGGATGTTAGCCTATCGTTTAGCGTTGCCCCCGCAGCTGTCAGCAGTGCACAGCGTATTCCATGTATCAGCTTTGAGGAAGTATATTCCTAACCCATCTCACGTATTTAGTCATGAACCTATACAGCTAGCACCAGATTTAAGTTATGAAGAGAGATCCGAGAGGATTCTTCTTCGAGAAATTAGAAAGTTGAGAAACCGTAGTATTCCTATGGTTAAGGTGCAATGGTTCAATCAATCTGAACGAGAAGCTACGTGGGAAACAGAAGCTGATATGCTTAGTCGTTACCCAGAATTCTTTGGTAAGTGAATTTCGAGGACGGAATTTCTTTAAGGAGGGTAGAGTTGTAACGCCCCACAATCCATAGGACCACATATTTAACCCTTTCTATTTCAAGGGCTTATTTGATATTGCATATTTCAGCCTTAAGTTTATTTCGTTTGTTTTAACAGCTGATTTTCAGTTGTTGCTATGAGACATGACGCGGAAGGTTTCCAGGCAGTTGTCGCCCGAGCATAAACGCGAGCAGATTCAGATTTTGGTTTAAAATGCCCTCAGCTGGACAAAAAAAATAGTTCTTTTAAATTGTTTTGGTAAAGTTTTCAAATTCAAAATAGTAGTAGGGAATATTTGACAAATTCTTTTGAAAAGGACACGGGTTGGTAGGATCCCATGCCTACTCGAGTGTTAATACCTACTACAAGTCATATCCCGTATAAGATTGTTTTCATAACAAGAGAGTTTCATCGTTGTCCAGAAATTTCTCTCTTTCTCCCTAAAAACTTCAAAGTGCTCGTAGTGGTGCTTGTGGAGAACTCCTGTTGAGACCCGCTGCTTCTGTGTTTCGTAGGTTTAAGGCAAGTAAAGGCTGATTCTTTCTACGCAATTTTAAAGCATATATTGTTCTTCAATGCATGATTGTTGCCTGTTTATGTTAAGATAAGTTATGTTCATGTTTAAGCATGTTTTAGGAAGTGCTTTGATGATCGGGTTCCAGTTTTGTTTCTGTTGCAAATTTTAAAGAGTTATTCGATGAAGAAGATGCAAATGTTGTTTTAAAATGTTGAGCAATCGGGTTTAAGTAATATGTTCATGAATGTTCTCCCTTCCGGTGGATGGTAACATCGGAACTTGACGCTATGTAATCGGATTCAGCCGTGAGTTGTTTTGCGTCTGGGTTGGGTTAGTTCTTCATTATTGTTTATCTTACAGCTGAGTTGACTATGGTCAACAACCAACAGCTGATTTTCTTAGGACCAACGACTGATTCTTATCCAACGACTGATTTCATTCATGTTAGCGATTGACCTTACGTCTGATTCTTACGCTAACAACGTCGTTGCATTTATTTCATCTGTTTTAATGTTACCGATTATCCTTGCGCCTGTTTTACTACAATCATATTGTTTCCCTTAGCAACAGCTGATTCCTTTTAGCGATAAGTCCCAGTAGTCGAACCCGATACTCGACAAAGTTTTAAAGAAATTTTAAAGAAAGAATTTTGAAGCACTGTGAACCCGATTGTTGATTTCAAAATCTGATTTCAACCCGCTATGAGTTTAAAGAAAGAAAGTTTCAATTTAAGGATTTATGGCATAGATAACAGACGGTCACCATGGAGGGGTGAGCAGCTGTCCAGATGTCAGTTGCCCCTTCACCACGAGCTAAATGCTAAGGCTGATATCAGTAGTCACTTGATCAGGTGCACCAAGGACCTAAGGAGAGCTTCTAAGCCATAAATTACAAGAAAATAAGAATGGGATCTGGGTCATCTTCCCCATTTTCAAGTTTAACGAAAGAAAGTTTATGAAAACTGATGAATGACTTCCTTTAAACTGTTTTGTTAAGTTACGATATGTTTAGATCTCTGCCTGCATTATGCGAAATTGTTATCTTCAGATTTTACTTGCTGAGCCCTTAGACTCATTAGTTTTAAAATGGTGCAGGTGGGATAGATCTAGGGCAGACGGGAGGCAGCGACTGAACCAGCTGTGGTGATTGTGTTTATCTACGGCCGATGTTTTTCCGTAGCGGCTGTTGTTGTTTTTGATCTTTTGTTAAGTCTGTATTAGATCCATTACAACAATATTGAATTCATATAGAATTACGAAGTTGTAATATCGCATGTTGCACTTTTGTAACATCTGTTCTTAAAGAAATTGTTTCAGTTGTTCCAATACTTGGCGCCATATTATGTTTGTGGTTGGATTTTGATTTAGTTATAAGAAATACAGCTTATAACAATTTCCATTCAGCCCTTCTTTTCTTTTTATTATTCTTTCGTGGCCCCATGTGGATTGGGACGTCACAACTTGGTATCAGAGTATGTGTAGAATTATTATGTGTAGAATTTTAAATTTTAAATATCAAACAATTTAATATGTGTAGAATTATTATTTCCAACCTCTCAATTCTCACGTTATAAACAATTATCAATGGTATGACTATCAAATTTAACATCCGGCGATGCCAAAACGCACCGTCATATGTACCAAAATAATGTCGCTTAATATTTGACGACACATAAGTGCATCGTGGCGTTGCGCCACAAATACTTCGTCAACAAATGTCTCTTCGATCTTCGGTGACACTGTACGTTACGCATCGTCACTGAGTTTAACAATTGACGACGTCCGTCTAGTGCATAGCCAATCTTGTTGGCATTTTCCAATGACATTGTTGCGTCGTGGAATATATATATATATATTACTTTTAATACTAATCTTTTTCTTGTTTAGCAACACATGAAACATATCGCCAATATATTAAACATTTAATTGAAACCTATAAAACATCGAAAAAAATTCTAAAAACTTGATAAATTACACATCATAAAAATCTATAAAGGGTCAAGTTTATAATAATAACTCAAATATTTTCCAATCCACAAAAAAAGGACTATTCAAGTATTGTCGAAAAGAACATAAGTGGTGTGATATTCATTAAATACATAATTATATAAAACAAAAAAATATACATATTCGATGTTGGAGGTGGAACAGGTGGTGGGAAGGAGATTGAATCGATGATCATGTAGGTGGAGCATGGAAAGAGAAGCCGGGAATGACATGTTGAAGCTATTGCAATAATGTCTCAAATTTTTTGTGCTGCTCATCTATAATCTGTTTCTGCTTATCAATCGTTTTTTAGCATAGTTGAAATTTTTTCACCATCATCACGACAAGTTGCCCTGAGGTTTGTTGTCTCGGAACCACCCACTATAGATAGTTTAGGTAATGAACCTAAACCCTTGACATAGCGATATCATGACCATAAAACTTGTGTCATGATATCTACATCATTCGGATGATCATATTATCAACAGTGGAGACAAACACTTCACTTTCTAGTTAGGTCGATCGAAATTCCATTATTTGAGCCTTTGAAAAAAAATGAACATTAGTATGTAAAATACTGGATATCTTAAAATTATGAATAAATTCAATAATAAAACCTTAATCTAAATCAAATCCTAAATTTTTTGGTTTCAAATTATATTATGCTTCTTGTTATCTATTAAATTTTTAAAATAACTTTATATCATAAGTATCAATATTCTTTGACTTTTGAACACGTCAGCACAAAATCTTCATGAAGAAGATTTAAAAACATATCGTTAAATAAAATATCTAATTCAATATAGAATAAGTAAAACATATGTTGTTGTTTGGTTTGACAAAGTGAATAAGGCAGTGATGCACAGCTATTATAATTATTAGGCCTTAGAATTCAGCACACAGCCCTATAAACATCCCATTCTTGATTAAATTTACAAGCTTATATTCCTTAATCTACAAAATCATTAATCCAAATATACAGTATTAAGCACAAACAAAAACTAGTAATATAAAAAGATTTAGGAATTATGCAAGAGAATTTTTTGTGCAATGCTGGCAATTATATGCTCAAGTTTTATTCTATTTAAATTTCAAACCTCCTGAATAATGTTTACCTGCAACAGAAAGTATGCACAGTTTTAGCTTTTACATCATCATTTTTTTATCTGTTTCAGTTCAAATCGAAATCCTCATTTCCAAGCTATAACTATAAACATATCCTTTCCAACATAAAAAGTTTTCCAATTGAATAAAACATGTATTGCGAAGAGAAAGTTAGTAGATGAAAATTGAAAAGCATTAACACTGTTCATATTCCTGAGCAAGACAATTCCTTGTTTCCCAGAAACCAAATAACAAAAACACCTACCAAATGCAACACCCTAAATTTAACGTTTGTAACCAAAATCATTGAACCAAGTACATAGGCTAAATAAATCTGTTTTTCCCGGTAACAAATAAGTTACGTTCCGACTTCCGAAAAGATGGAGCTTAATTCATGAAGGATCTATACAACATCTGAATTACAGAGACTAGCGAGATAAGAGAAATAATACCTGGATGTCAATCGATCACAAGGAGCTCCCATTCTCGTACGGAGGAGTGCGATGAATTTCGAGGAAGAAGGTTTTCAGCCAAATGTTTTCCCCCTTTAATTGGCGACTTCTCCAAATGTGTTACACTTTCTCCATTTTTAAGTTTGTAAAATAATCCCCTTCAGTAAGTATATATATATATATATATGAACACCTGATGTTATCTTTTATACAATCACGACTCTTTATTGAGTACTTATGATGTACTTCAAAGAGACAGTTAATATGCCAAGTCTTGTTTTCATTGGTACCAGCATCAAATTTACCATTTTCCTCTACAAATACCATTATCTCGGGTATTAAATTTCGAGAATGAATCTAATTAAAGATCTCGTTAAATAAATTTGATCCTATTTTCCGAGAAAATTATTATTTATACTTTGAAATATGATTGGCTATATCAGATTTATTCTATTTTATTATTATAACTTATTATTAAAATAGTTTGCATGAAGTTAATTTTATAGGATTTATGTATATGTTATTGACTGAAAAGCCATGTAGTTAACCACCGTTTTTTTCTTGCCAATGTAGATTTTCGAAATCAAGTCGATCAATAGAATATGGAAATAAACTATAGAATTTATGAATATCATATAACACAAAAGTAAACTTATAAATTTATCATTAAACTATTAATTGATCCAAAATATATTTTAGCTGGGCCCGAGCCCGATATAATTGCATTTATAACAGCACAGAGCTAACCATTCAATGGCCATTATTCTAGCGTAGAAGTTGAACCTCTCTCTTAATAACTAAAAGGACAATGAACGTTCAAAGATGGTTTAAAAATAAATTAAATAACCTTTTCAAAAACAAAATAAAATAACTAAATAAGAGCCTCTGGTACTTGCATTAAATCTACAAAAATTAATTTTTATGCTTATTTTTTGAAGTGTAGGAAGGGAGGTTTTTGTTTTTTATGTACGGATCGATACTATTAATTGAAAGAAACTAAATATATTGAACAACATGACAATCAACCAAACCTCATAAAGAAAATAGCAGAACAATATTACTCTTATTTGCAAATAACATTTCACTTTTCACAAGTTAATATGCACAAACGAATATAGACTACGGAGCTTAGGTTCAAAAATCCAAGGACAACTCAAGAAACTAGTTTCATCTAATTATCAAGGGTATACATCAAATCTTACTTCACTAAGCTTGATCCTTGAGAAAAATAAGAAATTTGCATAAAATTCCTTCAAACATTTTACTCTCAAAGTGTAAGAAAAAATAACTAAACAAAATTCGAACAGAAACTTACATCAACTCAAGGCTTTTGCTATGGATGGGTAAAAAATTATAGCTTGACTTCGATGATCGAAATTTTTAAAGGAAAATTTTTAGAAGTACTTATCTTACCTTCTATCCTGATCGCGTAATCAGCTCGAGGCTTCGTGCTCAGAATTTGCAAGTTGAACATGCTAATTTATATAGTTAAAACACAAAATACATTGTAGATCTAAACATGACACAGAATGATGAAATAATCCATGAGTTAGTTCAATCCATCCTCATGTCTACTCTATGAGCTTAACAAGAAATCCATTCTTGGGTCTTTGCCTTTCTAGAATTATTAGATTAGTCGAACAACATGTTTAAAGTTATGGCCTGTAAATAAATTTAAATAGGACTTTTGGGGGCGGTAGCTAGCTAGGGAGGCACTTTTAGAAGTTATTTCTTGAAAACTAACTGAAAAGAATAAGATTTAACAAACATTTTCGACTGGCCATTTTTTGGCGACGATGAGAAACAAAATTTAGGCTCCGTTTGGACAAATTTTTTAAAAATATTTTTATAGAAGTGTTTTTTAAAAAAATTTTACAAAATGTTTTGAAACTTTTTTTAAAGATAAGTATGTGTTTGGACAACTATTTTAAAAAATATTTTAAAATTAAAAAATGTTTGGATAATTTTTTTAGAAAATGATTTATAATTAAGAAATAATATTAAAATAGCATTCAAAAAATTAATTTAATAAAAAAAAGATTTAATTGATGAAGTATAAAGTTTATTTGCATTCTAAAAACATTATAAAATATCTTTAACTTGTTCTTAAAAAGTGTATTTCAAAACTAGTTTTTTAAAAATATTTTTAAAAAACATTTTATAAAAATCTTATCCAAACACATATTTTAAGTTTTTTAACTTTAAAAACACTAAAAAAATTTTTAAAAAACGTGTCCAAACTGAGCCTTAATATTTCTGAGTACTCCACGCTTACATGCACGTGAATATTTAGCGTCACCACAATGTGTATATATGTGTGTGTGTCGATGACGATATTGTAAAAATATCTTTCCAATTTAGACTCATTACCATTGTTAGTTACTTTTTTTTTACTAACATTTATTACATTTTTATTGCGTTCGCTTCCGAAAATGGATCCATAATTCTTTTATAGTAATTATTCAAATCGTAAATATAATTTGTATGAGCGTGAATGTTCATTGTCTTGTCAATTTTTAATAAGACTCGTAATGTTATTTTTGCAAGCAGCTTGCCCATGCAAGGAGTCTGTTTATATTTCAACAAGGAGAACGATGTTCTTTCTAGATTGTTGTGACTTTTATATGTTTATTATCTCTACTATATATTTTATTTTCAAAAGCACATAAGCCTCTTGAAATCGATATAAAAACCTTATAATAACCAACTAGAATCGAAATTATAAGAACGACGATGGAAATATTATATAGCTTTGGCGTAGTTAGAAGGCTACAAAACACAGCTAAGTGCCCATCTGTATTTTCTAGTCAACATGCTTGCCAGCAGTGCCTACTTAGACCAAAAAAATTTACCAATCAAGTATATCTATCTATCTATATACATATATGTATATATATAATTAATTAATTAATTTCTCCTTCAAGAAAGTAAACACTGTTTTTTGTTTCTTACTCAAAACATTTGTTACAAGTTACAGTTAACATTGACTAAAACTTGTAGATAAATAATATAAATAAGTACCGGAGAAAGCACGTAGCAGAGAGAAAATTTTAACTACGTAAACAATGTTTTGTGCTGTTATCTCTAAGGCATTTCAAAGTTCAAAATTGTAATAAAAAAGTGAATTTAAGAGAAGTCTGCACGATTCTAAACAACTTTCACATGTAAAACTTCTACTAATAATACCCAAAAAAAAAATATTAATGAGAATTGAGAAATAGAACCAAAGTAAAGCTCCTACACGGCCAACCCAATCCTTTTGGAAGTCAATCATTTCGGTATAAAAGAAATTAGTCACATATCTTGAGAAATATTTTGACAACTAGACTCTTCAATGCGTGTGGCAGTAATTCAAGATTTGAAGCATCCTATAATTAGTTGGAATCTAAATTAATTGGTCAATAATTTATCAGCCTTTGTGTCATCTCACGCATAATTGGAAGAAAAACTTCAGCTTTTTAATGTCGATAATTAAGAGCAAGATAATGACTTGTTATTATCACTTAATTATATTTATATTCGCATTGTCCATGAAAGCAAGTGATGCCAAAATATGGTTATAGTCATATTTATTGCTACCGAATAGTCTCCTCGTTCTATACAGTATATACTTGGGATCAGTCCGCACGTTGGTCTCCAGAGCGTGCATGATATCTACAAATAGATATATAAAATCGTATCGAAATTTTTTAAACTAAAACCTTTAAAAATTTTTAGGATGAAAAATATGGATAAAATGAAAAAATTATTATTATATTTTAAAAATTACACTATCTCACTTTATTTCTAAAAAAACATAGGATTTCTTAATATATGAGAAACATATCTCAGTATATTATAAAACATAATATACATATATATATATATATATATATATATGTACAAATGACAGGGAAAGTGCGCCTTTAAAAGCAACAACATTTAAAAGCAACGGGATAGCAGGCGTTGCTAGATCGCGATTTGAAATAAGATACGAGCCGCAATAGATCTGAGTTTTGAAAGGTTTTGAGCACCGAGATATATATCGAGCTTGGTCTGAAATACCAAGCGCAAATACTCGACATACTCTCTTAAAACTGAAATTATACATTTAAAAGCATGTATGGGACAAAGCAGTAAAGAAGTACTCATCAGATTTATTTATGCAAGTTCGAAGTCACCGTTCTACATCTTCCCTAGGCTTCACTAGAAGACTTTGATTTATACAACAGTTTGTACAAACCCACTTCACCTGGGACTTACCACACTGCTCAAACTGAAACTCCTAAACTCCAACTACAAATGTTTAATGTCTCTCTGCGAAAACTACAAATACTAAGTTTGAAAACTTTAACTCAGGTGTATTTATAATCCCTGTACATTGTCACTAACATTGTCGTCTTCCTAATTGATCTACAAGACATTACAACGATATCTGCTATGCACAACTGATTTCTCTTGTCTTGTTCGAACTCGCACTCCGTGCACCACCATTATATACTTCGTCTTCAGCTCAGGTGTATTTATAATCCCTGTAGGTTGGACACAATTTATAACCATTGAAAAACTTTCGTAAACTTCCGACTCTTATGTATTTGGTGTCCATTCTTCAAAACCAAATACTTAATTTAGTCCTACTTAACTCGTATATATGTCCAAATACTTTATGATCAATCACAGGCATAATATCAATTCATCAAAAGAAAAAAATTTAAAAAAATACGATTTGCAAATTTAATTGTATTTCAAACATTTATGTTTCCAAAAGCAGACACAAAAACTCCTAATAAAGGGAAAATTGGATTTATTTTTAATAAACGTGACCTAGATTTTCAAAAATTTGACTTTGTTTTATTTCTTTTTTAGATTTTTTCACAGGGATATATGTTCATGCATCAACCTGGTTAATCACATCACACAGATGAGCTGTATCCATTGATTTCCAAAATTTCAAATTACGCCATACATTGTACCAAAACAACACCAATTTGTTAAAATCTCCATGGATCAAAGTTCTTGCTATTTCAAAAAATAAAATAGAAAATGCCATTTTTATTTTTCATTTTTTTACAGTTGTATCTAAATGGTAACCATGTTGCAACTTTTAATGTTAAAATACATATTTTTAGGCGAAAAACCATATATTCAAATGTCCAACGACCAAACTCTGTATACATGGCAAATGCACGTAATTATTAATATGATAACAATAAATGATTAGAGATGGAGAGGCAAAGTCCTTTTAAGCTCTCCTCCGCAGTCTGCACAGTGCATTGGACCACACACTTATATATATGCAATGAAGCCATTTATACTATAAGCTCTACTCTCTCTCACGCGCAGTATTGGATCGAAAGAGAAGGGAATTGAACCGAGAGGTCCACAGATTCTGACCGCCGAATTAATGCGCCAACTCCAGAGAATTCAATACCAGAGGAACCCATCATTTTTGCATCATCATTGTGGTTAAAAGTCACTCTGAATCTGCTTCAATCACTGCTGATTTCAATCTATAAGATAAGACTGCTAGTTAGCTCTCCTTTTGCTGTAATGGGTTCGAGGATAGAGATTCTCCTGT
This sequence comes from Dorcoceras hygrometricum, assembly GCA_001598015.1. Taxonomy (NCBI): domain Eukaryota; kingdom Viridiplantae; phylum Streptophyta; class Magnoliopsida; order Lamiales; family Gesneriaceae; genus Dorcoceras; species Dorcoceras hygrometricum. Next base: position 169,509 of record KV004558.1, on the reverse strand, counting down.
CGCTCGTCATGATCTCCGTCTCTCCGGTGTTTCTGATCACCGCCGTCGCGATCACGGAGGAGCAGGAGCTGGATCGTATAACGGCGCTGCCGGGACAGCCGCCGGTGAACTTCTCGCAGTTCTCCGGGTATGTCACGGTTAACGAAGGGGAGGGGCGTGCACTATTCTATTGGCTGACAGAGGCTACCGATCACGCACACGAGATGCCTCTAGTGCTTTGGTTTAATGGAGGTTAGTGTTTTTTTTTGTTTAGTTTTTATAATATGTATAATAATGGTGACGATAATATATATAAATGATGGTTTTATATTTTTTGGCATTATTGTGAAATAATTCGGCCACGAAAAGAAGGAATCGATGATTAACTTGTCCCGTAAAATATAAAATATGTAAATGATTCTAAATTTTGCCCCGTAAAATAAAAAATATGTAAATGATTCTAAATTTTGTCTGAGACTAAATTCAAATTATCCAAAAGACGGATAAACCGAAATATTTGAATATGTCGATGTCAGATACGTGGACGTTTGGTCAAAAATATTAAGTGTTTACTCATCTACGAAATTAAATACTTTAAATTTTGAATTTGTCCTTATTTGTTCATTTATTTTCATGCGTTTCACTATTGTTTTTGCGTTTAAATTTTGGGGAAATAATTCACGAGAATGAGCTGGAGTCATAAAATATTATTAATGAGATTTTAAATACAATGTCGCTAGATATTTTTTTAATAGGATGGGGGTGATATTTTTTGGGGGGGGTGGGGGGTGGGTTTAGATGGGCTGATAATTTTTTGGGGGTTTTTGGGTGGGGTGGTTTCTTTTCAAAATATCTAAATTATACTGAAATTACTGGTATAAGTGATATTTAACCCCAAAACTCATGAATATTCTTAAAACCTGGACAATGTAAGAAACCATTTTATTGCCAAGTGGAAAAATTGAAGTTCCATTTCAATAGTGCAATTCTGAGCTATATTTTTTAAAAAAAACAAATCCAATTTTGCACACTTTTTTCATGTTTTTGTGTGTGTGTGTGTATTTTTTATTTTAAAAAAAAAATTGATTTTAAAGTATAGATATTAAAAAAGAAAATAGACGTCCAATCCAATCTTAAAAGCATTGGCCCACCCTTTAATTTTGTGCTGTTGCATTGCTTGTGTCAGCAAGCTTCAAAAGTCACCATCCATTAGAGACCTACTTCCTCTTCTTTACCCATGATTCCACCCCACCATCTACTCCCTGCCCACGTTATCAAAACCCAGCATCTCCTCGCTAAGATGCGCCAACACTTGCTACCGTCATACGGTAGAAATGTCTACAGTTTTTCCCTAATGTCCTTCCCCTTTCTTTTCCGTGCATTAATGCATAAAAAGGAACTGGCCACGCCTTGACAGCTCCCTCTGGTGCCACACCAAATTATGATGTCCCATATTTTGGATCAATTATACACAATGGTCTATATTTTTATGCATTTTCAAAAAGGGATTTTTTTTTAAAAAAATTTTTAAAATTATAACAAATCGGGATCCCGAACCTCGTGCCACACAGAAAGAAACAAAATAGAAGCCTTTTGGGAACTTTTTGAAAATGAGATGTAAAATTCAGTGCTGTATATTCTTGTGCTTGTTGGCAGAAGCAAATTGCACTAAGATGTTGGATAAAAGGGCTGCCAATTTGGTCGTGGCTTTATGTCTTGACTTATTTGTTCAAGTAGTTTGCATATGGGTGGGTAGCATGGAATATATTTTTGTACTTATATATGCAGCCATGTTTCGAGTCAAGTGACTGTTAATTCCTCTGCTGCTGTCCTGCTCTACTTCAACATAATTTTCACATAATTAAAAGGCATATATATTTAAAAATAATGAACTTTAACAAAATCCATAATTTGTTTTTCTTTTTTATGCAAGTACCCGGGCAATGAGTAATGAAGTCAAATAACTTTCTAACCATGCTTTTTCCATATCACACACACATGGCATTCCGTATTCCCACCTCTTATCTAAACGAGATAAAACAGTTCATGCTATCAGTGGTATAGACGAGTTGGTAAGACTTGGGGTAAAGTGGAAATAATTTTCCCGGTTTCACGGGTTCGATTCTCGTGTGGAGCATATTCCTCACTGAAATATTGTGGGGATATGCTCTGGGAATTAGTTCGTTATATGGGTCCTCTCCCCCGGCCCCTGCCTACTCGTGTATATCCCTCGATTTACCAACATGTATGGATCATGGGACCTCTGACCTATAAAGGGGGTTAACCCATGAATGGGTTAACTTTTAAAGAGATAAAACAGTTCATTTTGTATGTTTTCTAGTGTCAATGAGTTCCTGGTTTAGGCTACTTTGTGGTTTATGTTTTTGTTTATATATGAAAGTACTTAATTTGTTTAATAATCCGTCAAACATTTTCGTATGACTTGGTTCACGTCACCGAAATCATTACATCGAGTCGTGTTGCATCATATGAGGCGCATTGAATTAGTGTTCTTCGAGGTTGGTTGTGCAGCATATAAAAAATATTGGATTTAAAAAGTCGAATGCCAAAGTTCATATACCATGAAAATGTTTTGAGTAATTTAGGACCTCCATTAAGCCAATAACCAGCTAACAGTTTCTTGGTTTTCACCAATATATACTCTTAGCAAGTCTTGAACTAACGTACAGTTTGTGTTTTTTAAATTCGATTTACATTATTATACAATATTCCTATATATCCCAGAGATTTAAAACTAATTTATCTACCTTATTCGAGGGCAGTTGAGTTGACAGAGTCAGCTAGAACCTTGAATTCCACAAAGAGTAAAAGTTGGATAATTTGCCAACTTTTATGCATCATGATTCCAAGTCACGCGGCCCAACAGTAGGAAAAATACATTATGGGTACGACAAGCCTTTAACCCTCACCCCCCTCAGCAACACATCTTTGAAATCAACACCATCATTACATCATAGTTTTCTGAAAATCTCAACTATATTTAAATAAGTAGAGTTATATATATCTGGGGGTGTGTGTGTGTGTCATCTCATTATTCTATGAATCAAATCATGTCAACTACTAATTTCTCGTGTGTTTGCGTGTGTTTGTGAATATGCTGGGAAAGAATTTTGAAAAGAACTATTCACGGATTATATAGATTTAAATATAAGGGTAGGTGAGGCAAGAGGTCATTGAATGTGCATCCTAAAAGTGTGTGTAACATTTACTTTATTGATTGTATATATTATCTGGAATTCCTTCCTATCCTGTCCTGCTACCGTTCTGCAACACTATACTGTCAAACGACTCATTTGCTTCTATTTTACTTTCATGTTTGGAAAATCTAATATAAAATTTAACACATAATCGGGTTTCTGATATATTTTAGTGTAGTGTACGAGCAACACTGATATTTAAACCAATATATCCTAAATAAGAAAAACTAAAATATAATATTGGATGACTCCTTCACATTATTCTTATTTCTGATTTGTGTCTGTGTGGTTTAACTTCGAAGGCTCCATTATTATTGTCGTCTCTTCGCGATGAGTGAATATGATCCTTAACTCCATTCACACCTTCCATACCTGTATTCATCAACATGCACATTTATATAACCAACTTGAATTTTTTGGACCACTTTAAATTATTTCATTAACAGCAAGCATGTGTGAGAACTACACAATCAGTCCACAAATGTCACCAACTTTTGTGTTTTGTGGCACTCGATTAAAGTCGTGGAGTTGTAACTCTCCTCTGACATTATTTGATAGAACTGCCTCGACAGCAATATGGGTTGGCCCCTGGCAATTTTAACGACTGCTGAGTTTTGAATATGCATGAAACTGTAGACCATGTTAATCAAACAAGACTTTTTCTACGTGCAGTTTAAGGTGGAACATATATCACATTGTTAACTAAAACTGGATTGTTCAGGACCTGGATGTTCATCTATTGCATATGGAGCATCTGAGGAGTTGGGGCCGTTTCGAATTAACAAGACTGGTTCTTCTCTCTATTTGAACAAATACGCTTGGAACCGAGGTACATTCAGTTAAACCACTTTTAACTGAAGAAAGATGGATCACTTTGAACAGCTTGACGTTTCAAGATTGTTATGTAAACTGATCAAACTTATGATATTCTTATTTATGTGACAAGAACAATGGAAAAGGCCGTCTCAAACTTATATTCACACGCATGTTTTTTGACTTATTTTATGCTGGCAGTGGCAAATATTCTGTTTCTTGAGTCACCGGCTGGTGTTGGCTTCTCTTACACAAACACAAGCTCTAATCTGAAGGACACTGGGGACAACAGGACAGGTGTATATTTGTTATGATATGCAGATAACCGGAACATGGGTATTCTAAGAATATGACATGGCTATAATCTTGTTAGGATGCAACTAATCAAGGTTTCCTATGTTTGCGTCGCAGCTGCGGATGCTCTTGTTTTCCTCATTAAATGGATGTCTAGATTCCCACAATACAAACACCGAGATTTTTACATCTCTGGGGAGAGTTATGCAGGTAAATCGATCGCCACGATGTATCATTGTAACTGTGGATTTTACTTTAGTTGTCTCTAATGATACCACAAAATTTCCCGCTTACCACAGGGCACTACGTCCCACAATTAGCACAGAAAATATATGATTATAACAAGAATTCTTCCCATCCAATCATCAATTTGAAAGGATTCACTGTGAGTCTTCTTTCCGAATCTGAAGAAATGCGATTTCTTTTTTCCTGTTTCTTTTATGGTGGATCCAAGAATCAGAATCAGATATGTATGAGACATGTATATATGCAGGTTGGTAATGCTGTTATGGACAATTACTATGATAACATTGGGACCGTAACATATTGGTGGAGCCACGCCATGATATCAGATAGAACTTATAAATTAATTCTGAAACAATGTAATTTCAAGTCGTTGAATACATCACAGAAGTGTGATCAAGCCTTGAATTATGCCATGAACCATGAGTTTGGTGACATAGATCAATATAGCATATACACCCCGACGTGTAATTCGTCGAAGGCAAATATTACAAACACTCCAAGGCTCAAGAACACTCTTTTGCGCCCAAGATTTTCTGGTTACGACCCTTGTTCCGAGAAATATGCCGAGAAGTACTATAACCGGCCAGATGTGCAGAAGGCCCTCCATGCAAACACCACAGGGATTAGATACAATTGGACTGCTTGCAGGTATTTAGAAGCTCACTTTAAGTAGCAACAAACTGAATTATAAAATATTTGATGGAACTTTTTACCCATTTTTTATGTGACAGCGATGTGCTTTTACGGAACTGGAAGGACACGGATTTTTCAGTGTTGCCAATCTACAGAAAACTAATCGCTGCTGGGCTTAGAATATGGGTGTATAGGTACATAGATATGCCTATAATCTGTGTTTAAATCGGTTAACAGTAGATTTTTCAAAATTCAAACGTCCCATAAATCGGAACTTCTCATGTTTAATGTAGTGGAGACACAGATTCTGTGGTGCCTGTGACGGCGACTCGTTTTTCCTTGAGCCATCTTCATCTCAAGATCAAAACTCCCTGGTACCCATGGTACTCTGGCAATCAGGTAAATCTGTATTTGTTCGTCAATTATTAGCAGGACTATACTGCAACTTTGATTCTGTAGCTGGTCCTGACTTGCTGGGCTAGTGATCTTTTTTCCAAAATAACTTGCGCTGCTATTTTATATCTATTCTCAATTTGCGAGCATGGTCAACTCAAGTTGGTAAAGAACATGCTCGCTCCATCTTGTTAACTTTTTTTACTTGCCACAAACCAACATGGATTTTGTAATCACCCTTCAAATAAGCAGTGCCATCGTCCCAATACACATATGTTCCAACTCTCCACTCTGGTGGTACCGAAGTTGTATGCCCCACTACACAGCCACTTTCTTGCTTTTTTCAACCATCGGCAGCCACTCCTATGATCTTTCCCCGCTTGTTCAGTGCTAGCAGGTGGATAATACATAATACACCTATGATATTATCATCAAAAGGCCAGAAATAACCGCATGGATCAGATCATGGTCGATCATGCTCTGACAGGCGCCGGCGAGCTCGATGCATTGACACTCCATTCTAGGGATATCAATCATACACTCATTTCCAATATCTTTTTGACAGGTTGGAGGATGGACTGAGGTGTATGATGGATTAACATTTGCCACAGTTCGAGGAGCAGGGCATGAGGTTCCTATGTTTGAACCTAGGAGAGCTTTAATTCTTTTCCAGTCGTTCTTGTCTGGCAAGAACTTGCCAAGCCACAAGATATAGACTATGGTCTCATATATTATATATATATATAAATAAAACAGAAAAGAAAAGAAAATGATAGGAGCAGTGGGTTTTATTATTAGACTAGGATAATCATTTAACTCCAATTGTATTTAAACGTTATGAATTATAATATGTTTGATTGTTGTCAAGCTGAATTGTTGACGTTCCTTAGTGATTAACTTGTTATAATTCTTGTGTTCTGCCATCATGGAAACCATCAAAAATCGGTTTAATCGGTTAAGTACGGTTGTTTATTTGGTAAAAAAAAAACTAAATCAATCAAGATGACCTCACTTTTTTATTTTTATGTTTTCCCTTTATAAATCGAAGCAATTCTTGGGATCTTATACAAACGTAGATAGATTTTACTTTAGTACTAAATCACATGTTTAACGAAATATAAACAATTTATTTCGGATAAACAGTGATATATTAGTGGATAATTGCATTTCAATGTTAGGCGTGACTCATGAGAATAAAAATTGGGATGGTGCTCTATTATCAGTGGGCTTCTTCCTCCAATTTCGAAGGGGAAGTAGTTGATTGTGACTTGTGCGGAGTGCCATGTTTAATTACGATATCACCCTCCAGCATGGGGACACCTCGGACAAACCAACCAGATTAAAGAATAGGCTGGTAGCTTCCTAATGCAGAGACTAGATGACAAGCTTTTCCTGGATCTTGACTCCTCGAGTATTTTCTACATTTTATATTTTCACCTCAGAGTCTCCTCTGATTGGACAAATTCGTGTGGATTTACAAGTTTTTATTGCTTCTTTTTAGGGGGAAAAAGTCAGAGGAGGTCATATACACGGAACAAAGTCTGTGTTGAATCGGTACATCTTTTAAATGAAAACTAATATTTGACATAATCTTGCGTTTAATATGGATTTGTCCTGAATTTAATATTATTAGATCTGGAATGAGAATGTGAGCTATGAGGTTATAAATGTAATTTCGGGCGGAAACAAGCTACTCCTACGAAAGAAAAGAACAACGCATCAAAATAAATAAAAGAAATAGGGGAGAGGAGAAGCATCCCTTCATTTAATCTGTGTCTGTGTGTTTCTCCAGCTCCTTTTTCACTTGTCGCTTTTTCAGCATCTTCCATCATCAATCTCTCCGCCTCCTCTCTCTACAAATTAACATCAAAGACTCCTCCTTTTCTCTCTCCTCCAGTATACGTACACGTTTTGTGTGTATACACAGCAGGAAATAAAGAAAAAAAGAAGACTCCACACACTACCAAACCCTTCTCGCCAATGGCCCAGTTGGACCATTATTTATGTATGTGCAAGCAAGAAATTATGGGGGAAACAAAGTCTTCAGGAATTCCTCAAAATTAACGCAATCCCACTTCATACACAGCACCAAAAAGGCGGATTTTTCTTCCCACAATTGCCCTTTCGCCAATCTCCCAAAAAAAATCCCATCTTCATCATCAACTTCACTGTCTTCCAATGCAATTATGTTTTTATTTTTTTGCCCGATATGTGTGGGCTTTTTCGGCCTTTGCATTGGTCAGAGTTTTTCACAGAGAAAACAGGGGAAAGCAAGGAAAGAGCCTTCACACCTTCCCCCCTCAATATTTTCTCTCTTCCTGTCCTTTCTACATCTCTATTACTCTTATCTTTTCTTTATTTGCTTATATACAAGCCACCTTTCTTTTATTGCTTGCCAACCCTTCTCTTTTCTTCCTATTCATACCTATCGCCATCTATTCATTTTCTTCTTGTCATCTCTATCTGTTTGTTACGCAGCTGACCGTTCAATTGTTTATTTAATTTATCGACTGATTGTTTTCAACATCATAACTATCCGACAAAGGGGCTTGCCTTGATCTGGGATCTGATGTCTGGGAAGAGTAGAAGAGAGGTGGTTCTGGGTCAAACGCCTTTTTATGGCGTCGGAGCATATGAGGATGCTAAGTCCAGGTTCAGGCATCAGTCTCTTATGCAGGACTATCAGGAGCTGCGAGGGGTATGATTTCCCCTTTGTGGGTGTTGATTTTCTTTTGTTTATTTTGGAGATCTGGTTCTTTATCTGATCTGATTTTGTTGTGGGTTTGGTCTCGAATGTATGGTTTGCTTGGATTTTGAAGGTTTCGATTTGTTCTGCTTTGTGGTGTTGAGATTTCTTATGGTGTGGTGGATCTGTTTTCTTTCACCGAAATTGCTCTTTTCTGATCCTTCCCATGTAATTTAGACAGCTCTCTGCAGTTATTATCTCTTATGGCGATGTGGTTTTGCTTTATCTATCCTTTCTGTTCTAAATTATGATTGTTCTGTTATTTCATATAAACTATCCGTTTCGGGGCTTATGTTGATAACAACAAAGAAGTTAGTCCGTCTCTTGTTGCATTTCTTATTTTGAATTGTTTCTAAGTCTTGGGTGGTTTTTTTCTTGATAATATGCAATTTAGTTTCTTTTTTTCTGTTGTAACGTTCCTAGTGATGAAATCCAGTTGACTATCAAATTTCAATATACCTTGCCTGCCCCCAGATTTCTTGATGCCTGATCTCGGGATTATTACATTCCTCAATGTTCAATAAGCTCGGTGTATTTAAGATGAACAGTGGGAGTGAATGCTTGTTGTATTGAATATAAAAACTTCAACTTAAGCATTTGATCCACGACATTTGGTGATGACCCACTCCCTTTGTTTTTATTCAAGTTATTTGTTCATTCTCCTTTGGCAGTAATTAATAATCTCATGTATAAGATGGAATGGTAGTGGATGTTTGTTTCGAAGTGAAGTTTACATTGCTTACTACCCTCGTGGTACCCAATTTCATATGAATTGTTAATGCTTTCTGGTTTTGTTTAACTTAGGATGGGTACTGGTGCTGATTTTCTCTGGATATATATCATTAAAAGAATTCTTTAAATTTTTAATATTAGATTGCATTTGGATTGAAAGAATTTGCTTTTGATGGGTGAATTTATGATTTGGATGACAAGTTAAAAAACAATTAGAAATAAAAGTCTAAGATGTTGTGGGAAGGTTTGAAATGCACCAAATCCGTCAAGGATTTGAATAATCGATTTTAATTTCCTTTTTGTATTGAGATTGTGACATTTGACTAGTGTAAATTTAGAGGATCAGTATTTAAAGAATTCTGTTTTGGTTCAAATTAAAAATTGAAGTTGAAGGATTTGAACTCCATGATTGAAAATCATTTTTGACAAGAAAATTTGAATATACTCTAAGTTGCATTTAGATTTTTAAGCCATTTTTGTTTCGATTTCAAATCCATTCTGGTTGTCTCAGTATGCTTGGTATTGGCTAATCTGTAAATTTGAGCTCCTGCATAAACAATTGAAGTTGATTTCAAATAGCCATGTTGCAGGAAGCTGTTGCAATGAGAAGCAAATTGGAGGAAGCAAAGCGTAGAAAGCTGATACTTGCTGCTGAAGTTCGGTATGCAATACTCACCTAATTCTTTAAAATACACAATTTAGTCACACTGCTTCTGAATCTCTGGGATCATGGCATTAATTGTTAATTTACTTCCAAGATGTTGGTTCATTTGCTTTGAACATGTGCCACTGTGAGAATTGTATAACTTTGCACCATCTTGTGTATCAGCGATTCCTTTGTAGAAAAGAGTGTTCTTGACCAAAAATGTTTAGCAGTTGTACCTCTGTTTTGGTGTCTCACTGATGGGACGTAATTCTCAAAAGTAAAAGCGCCACATTATGTATAGTTTCGAGATTTTATGCACAGTCCTAATTGTCTTAGCTATACAAACTCAGGGCCTGGGAAGGATCCAGGATCTGTCATGAAGAGGGATTGGAGACGATTAATTGGATTATGGGAATGAAACTTGAAATTGCTATACAAAATTTTATTTTATCTTTTGGTTGAGGAGTATCTTCCTGGTAAAGAAACTTGAAACGTCAATTATGTCTCCCTAGTTATTGTTATTTCGAACTCCTTGAATCGTTCCCCAGTGTTCTGTCGTTTCCATTTTCTGGTTCCACCTCTGCATGTGTTTATTTCAGTTTTGTTGTAAAATCGTTTTCCCCTAATTTTGATTCCTTTGCGATCCACAGGTTTCTGCTGGGAAGATACGAGCTTCTTATGAAAACAAAGGCTATGAATTCATCAGTGGAAACAAAGGTTGTACAATCACCCAATACGCTTAAGAGAACTAAAATTCTGAAAGAAACTACTGCCCATAGATTAGCACCGATTAAGGAACAAAAGGCAAAGAGGAATCATAATTTTCTCAAGGAAGCCGCTGTACGTAGTACTTCCACAGTGACTGATCGCCATAATAACAAAATATTGCATGTTGGAGGCGAAGCTGCTCAACCCATAGTAGTGATTTCCATTCCCGGTATGCACCACAAGAGAAGGAAAAATGGTGCAAAAGATGTTCTATCTCAGAATGTAACCCCAATTCTTGATTTAAACCTGAAGGCAGGAATTCATGGTTCGAACGAGGCAACTATGAGGAATTCAAGCACGACTTTTGATTTGAACCTTGATAGTTGTTTCAGTGGAAAAGAATCTTCTTTGCCTAGCCGAGCTCCAATCTTTGACCTGAATGAGATATCGGTAAGTAACTTTTATCCACTTACATCCAATTTTTCATATAAAACATGAAGGTAATAATTTTCTCTCATTTTTTAGACTGGGGATGAGGAATTTCAATTCAACACTGATGCAGCAATGTTCGAAGAAGCAAGGAAAAGTATAATCAGAGGTAATGAAGAGCTACAAACCGATTTAAAGTTATCCATCTGCCGAAATGCCGGGGAGGGTTCGTCGCATGTAGGTAAGCGAAAAATATCATGGAAGGACCCTGTTGCATTGAGAGTTTAGAACTTCTGAGGCAACTGGTACTCAACTTCCTTTTAGCCTGTGGCCAATTGCAATTCCTAACGCATAAAGGTTTCCTAGATCGGTACTGAGTATTATTGTAACCATACAGATATATATGTTAGAAACAGTCGTATGTAACAAGAATATTTACTGGAGTTGTTGCTCTCAGTTAGTGACTTCTATGGTTGATTCTAGTGGAAGATTGAAGTTTGGATACTGGTATATATATACGTCTGTTGCAGCCCTATATAAACCACACCCAAATGCTAGCATCCCACTTGGCATTTCTTCAGGCAGTCCAAAATCGAGGTGTCGCCTGATTGAAAAAACTTAAAACTATTCTCAGCAGGGTTATTCTCTGGTTCAACCTGGGAAGCAGATTGTTGGGACACTGTTTGATTCACAACGTTTGGTCTGAGGTTTTTAACAAAGGAAAGGCTATATCTATCCTCGCCCCATTGGAAAATCTGTAATCTAGTGTTAGGCGGTCTTCAAGAGTTTGCGGAGTCTCAGGCCGAAGCTGTACTGATTAGTTAGGCTCATGGTCCAGGAGTAGAACATCCAATATTCTACTGGTCAAACAGTACACGAGGTGGGTGCTGATGCTAATACAGTAATGCGATCAATAAAAATAAGTGATTTTGAGTTTTTGGCAATTTTGATATTTTTTCACACCCAAATTTTAGGTTAGCCAGAGTCCAAAAGCTAGTGGATTGTGATTTTGGGAAAAGTTAGTGTAATATTCAATTGCAGTCACTTATTTATCAAACAATACATCCAATTTTCAGTTTTTCAACAAGTGCTACTCACTTCAGTTTTCCTCAACTTATTCATAACCATTTATTTAATCATTTTTCAATATATTGCAAACACTCCCTACGTTTTATATAATTACTAAATTATTTACACATTTTGAGGATTTCATATAAAATTTTTATTAGAATCATGAATATTTTCATAATCTGATGACCTGAATTCGGATAAGATGTACACTAATACTTAATTCTCGATATAGATGCCCTTTAAAGAATATGAGTGTAATAGGAGCATTTTTCGACCAAAGAATCATCTTAGGATGATCATTTCATCGTGCTAATAAGAATGAATTAGTTAAGTTGGTTCTATTTCTCTTTCTTTCTAACTCGTTGACAAATATATATATATATATATATATATATATATATCACAAAATGTTGCACTCCTTCATGAAAGGTTGTATCGGTCCATGGAAAGTTTGTGTTGGTTCATGAAATGTTGTACTTGTTCATGAATTGTTACACTCATTTACGAAATGTTGTACTTGTTCACATGTGCATCTATAAATAGTTCCTCCATATGAAATCATTTGTTCGTTTTTTATCCAAAAACATTGCATGCATAACTCATTGCATCTTTCTCATCTTCTTTCTTTTGTTACTTTGAAAGTTCTACATATTTTTGTTTGCTGACATATCGAGGTTGGTGAACTACTTCCTCTATATTGGAAGTCGTTTTATCTTGGAGACGATTGCCGCAAACATAAGCACTATTATACGGGCAACTTTGTCTTGTGGAAAGAGGATTGTTCTTTGCCTCGACTTAGTACATTATACTTTGCACCGAAGTTCAGACACATAACAATGGCAAGACAAAGTTTACCTCTAATATTCTACGCACTTTCAATATGTTTACAAGCGTCTTGTTCACTCCATACGCCACTACCGCTGCACAATGTGAACATCCACACAAAATTTCTGGTGTTGACTTCAAACGCTGGTACCAAAAGATGTTGTTTTATCTTACCATGTTCACTCTATCCCAGTTTTTAAATGAAAATCCCCCTGCCATTACTGAGGCTGACATTGATAACCAACGAAGGATAGCGCTCGATGCATGGAACCATAATGATTTCATATGCAGGAATTATTTACTAAATGGTCCCGATGATACACTTTACAACGTTTACTCCTCTGTAAAGACTGCCAAGGAATTATGGGAGTCACCTGAGAAGAAATATAAAATTGAAGATGCTGGAATAAAGAAATTCATTGTTGGTAAGTTTTTGGATTATAAGAGGATTGATTCGAACCTGTTATTATTCAGGTGCAAGAGATTCTGAGATTCAAATCATTCTTCACAATCTCTTGGCGGAAGGAATGATTTTGAATGAACCATTTCAAGTGACTGCAATGATTAAGAAGTTGCCTCCAATGTGGAAAGACTTCAAGAACTACCTCAAGCACAAGTACAAGGAATTGAAACTTGAAGACTTGCTTGTGAGACTTTGTATTGAGGAAGATAACCGGACCATTGAGGCTAAGTCATACAGAAAAAAAATGGAGAGTTGGAAGAATAATTATATATGGAACAACCGAGGGGTTTATCGTACCCGGACAAGAGAGAAAGGTATGTAAACTTGTCAAGTAATCATACGGACTCAAACAAGCGCCTAATAATTGATGTCAAATGGTTCAAGTTAAATTATATGACAAATGTGTCTATATTAAAGGTACTGCAAGCTCTTGTAATTGTCTACCTGTATGTAAATGATATGTTGATCATGAGACGTATTCATGAGTTGATCATGAAGGACTAAGAAAATGTTAAAAGAGCATTTCGATATGAAAGATTTAGGGTTATATAGTATTATCTTAGGGATTAAAATCTCTAAAACAGTTGAAGGACTTCTTTTTATCACAAACTCACTATATTGAAAAGAAACTTGAAAAGTTTATTGCTTAAATAGCCGTCCGGATAGAACACCTATAGATGTAGGTGCTAATTTAGCCAAAAATCATGGTGAAACTATCTTTCAACTAGAATATGCAAGGATAATAGGCAGTCTCATGTTCTTGGCTAACTGTACTCGTCCAGACCTTGCATATACCATTAATAAGTCCAGTAGGTTTCCCCGTAATACAAGTAAATATTATTGGAGAGCCTAAGAAGAGTACTTGGATACTTCAAATACATATTAAATTATGGATTGTTATATATACAAACTATTCAGCAGTTTTTGAACGATATTGTGATGCCAATTGGACATCCGATACCAAAGACATAATAAACATAGTATATATATCAGTTCAGAGTGAACAGCTCAGAGTAGAATCCGTTCAGAACAGCTGAGAACGGCTAAGATGGAATAGTACAGAACAGAGAGAAACGAACAGATCAGCTTAGAGTTAACAAAACAGAATCAGCTCAGAGCAGAACAGAAAAGAACAGCACATAAAATCAGCAGAGAGTCGATAAACTTAGAGCATATTAGAGCATTCAAGATCAGTTCAGAGCATAGAACAGATCAGAAGTTAAAAAGCGCAAAGAGATCAGATTAGAAGCATAGAACAGATGATAACAGCTTAGAGTAGATAAACAGTTCAGATGAGAAGTGTAGAAAGAGATTAGAGCCGAAAGAGGAAGAACAAAGCAGAACAGATCAGATGAGAAACAATCAGCTTAGAAAACAGATCACCAGAGGCTATCAGGTCACTAGCAAAGCAGTTTGAACATGAGCATATGCGAAGACTCGATTAAAGTAGTTCAAACTGGTTTGCTTCGTCTCGTCTACATCAGGTTCAGAGTTCACATGCTCTAAGTCAACAAAGCCTGCAAACGTATTAAATGATAAAGGACACAAGGTACAAATATGTAAGAACTTTTCAGAAGTCTTTTCAACGGCTACGAACTTGTGTCCAACGGATACATTTGCACAGAGGCTTCATATATCAAGGAAGACGATGAACATAAAGATGATGCATGAGAGAAAAAATGAGAGCAAGTGCATGTGCAATATTCGAGAGCTAGTACACTCAGGTGACAGCGATGTACAAGCAGAGAGCTAGTGCCCAGGTGTGAGTTGGTGCACAGGCAAGAGCTTAAACGCAGAATCTATAGTCGACTGCACAACTTGGGAAGAAGATGAATATGTCAACTTTTGAAGAAGCACTTCCCAGTGTGTGAGAAGAAAACAAAAGAGAGAGTGAGCTTACTCTGTAATATTCTCACACACAAATTCACTTACATATATTGAGAGATGAGCTGAATAGAATAGTTGAGTGAATTACAAATCAAACACAATTCAATGTAATCTTTGAAACAGAGATGTTAAACATGTTCTTAATGAACAAAGTCACAAAGCCTGCGAGCTAGTGTGCAACAGAGTGCTAGGAGTTCTCGTAGCTTGCGGGCCGTTAGATCAGGTCTATACGTTGCTGTAAGATCAAATCTTCTAGTGAATCCTTCCAGCACTGGAAGAAGGGGAGACGTAGTTTCAGAAACAAATTCCTGTGTTTGTCTTCGGTTTACAGCTTTCTGCATATAGCTTTCTGCATACAATTGCATCGCATATTTTAAACAAACAGATTTCAATTTTCAAAGAGTAGTTTGGGTTGTTTCCACATGATTTGTAATCATACCTGATCTACTTCTCGGTGCTAAAACCTTTCAAGAACCCGAGCTCTTATAGCTCATGTTTTCATGGTTCAGATCACGCACGATCTATTCAACACGCATCTTTGCTCCGTGCTGATTTAGCTAGACACGATCTGCTTGGAGTGTTGTTTTCAAAATCGTTTTTAAAAGCATATTTGTTTTTTTGATCCATGAATTGGTGTTCGAGCTGTGTGAGAGCTCACGATACCAGTTTTCGATCCTAACAGTATTGTTAACTACAGTATCTATTGATATACTTAATGTTTAGTTCATAATTTATCTTATTATCATAGACTATATACCATAGATTTAGATATCTTATTAAAACTCCAATAGGTTTATTCTTATTAAATTTTAATCTAAATAAAGTAAATATATATATCAAATAAGCTCATAGTAATTCAAAAATAAGCTCATAGTAATTCAAACTTTTGGAGTCTATTTGGCCAGAAGTTGTAGAAAAAATTAAAGGAGTGATAGTCATATACCATTATTCTTTTTGTAGTAATGTAAATGAACAATAGAGTCCTTCTAATTAACAATAATTTATTTTTTAAACATTTATTAGTGATCTTACTTTCTAAAATAGTTTATTAAGAACTTTAGTTATTCAGAATTACAATTAGATTTATAAATATCCATAAATATCAGAAAATACAAAGTGATGCTTATGTTGGGTAAATTGCTTTAAGTTTTGGTGAAAACAAACAAGCAGTTTGGAGGTCGCTCGACCATATCAGATTGAAGATTCGTAGTTCATATTAAGTTCAATCAGATCAGCTCAAATGATAAGAACATAATAGATCAGATCACATGAGACAAGAGCAAAGTGACATATTAGAGCAAGAACAGAAGAGCATTACAGAGTGAATAGATCAGATCAGATCAGGCTAGAAACGCATAACAGTTAGATCAATTTCGAAGTGTAGAACAGTTCAAATTAAAACCTTTAGCAGAAAGTAGTTTGAGCCTCGTATAGATCATATCAGAAAAGGTTCCTCGGACTGTGACAAAATTACTGTAGTAGTTCTACATTTCATGAAATAATCAGAATATGTCATAGACTACCTATACATGATGATTGTTTTTTGAGAAACATTTAATGAAGCAGTACGGAGTAATGTACAAGTTTTTAATGCTCATTAAATACATGCAAGCAGATTCAACGGCTGAGTCTGCCAGATACATTTATTACCGTTTTCATTTGAAGAGATAAAAGGAGAATAAGATAGCCAATAAAAGACAATCATACAATCAACAAATGCATGAACTTTACGTGCTAAAAGATCTCCTTTCTCTTTGTCCTACAGAAGCGTGTTATTCATTATTTTGTATTTAAAATTTTTGTAATTATTTAAGTTGTGTGCTGAATAAGATAGGTTTGTATTGAATTGATAACATTTTGTAGAGCCTTTTATCATTCAAATTTACAGCTCGTGTGCTGTTTAGAAGAAACTAGGAGTTCGGTTCGGGTGTTGCTGTTAGAGTAGATGCCCAACTAGCCAACTTGTGGCGTGTGGGTTTTCATTGACTCTTGTACAAACGATCTTTATATATGATATTCGCATTCTTTTATATGGCATTCTTTACTTTCATTATGTGTGTAATGATTTACAATTGTGTTGAGTAAAGACCTAGATTACACTAAAGCGTATGTTAGATGTGATAGTGGGTATGACGGCTATCATGAAACACATCTAATAGTCGCTGTGTATTCTGAACATGTTCCTAGTCGATTGGGCCGTCAAAATGAGGATAAGGCTCTTTTATATGGCATTCTTTACTTTCATTATGTGTGTAATGATTTACAATTGTGTTGAGTAAAGACCTAGATTACACTAAAGCGTATGTTAGATGTGATAGTGGGTATGACGGCTATCATGAAACACATCTAATAGTCGCTGTGTATTCTGAACATGTTCCTAGTCGATTGGGCCGTCAAAACGAGGATAAGGCCGCCCGAGTTCGAGACCAGTATCTGCGATGCAAAGTACCATGTTTCATTGGTAGGGAACATTGTGATGTTCTGAGCAAGCAGATAGATAGTGACCTGGTGATCTATCGAACTACCCTC
>KV004558.1:57385-83757 GCA_001598015.1 Dorcoceras hygrometricum | reverse complement strand
TGTTATGCTATGCTATGCTCTGTTATGCTATGCTTTGCTCTGTTATGCTATGCTCTGTTCTGTCTAAGCTCTGTTCTGAAATCTGTGGTTCAGTATATGTATAAGTAGATTTTGTATGCTCGAATGGTATCCCCCACTTGTTGAGTGTTTCCCCAAACACTCACCCCTTACTTCTCCATCCAGATAAGAATGAAGAGCAGGTAGAAGAAGAATAACAAGATCAGTTCTGGGGCTGGTGAAGATTTCGTTTTGTTGATGTAATTGCTTTCTAAATTTTTCGCTTCCGCTATTTTTCTGATTTTCCGATGTAAAAACGATATTATTTTGGATATGTAATAGACTGGTTTGAGCTATGCTATGATGGCTTAATGTTTTACAATTTTTAAATTGTTTAATATTGCCGATGTCATGAGTCTCGGTCTCGGGGCGTGACACGATAGATCACCAGGTCACTATCTATCTGCATGCTCAGAACATCACAATGTTCCCTACCAATGAAACATGGTACTTCGCATCGCAGATACTAGTCTCGAGCTCGGGCGGCCTTATCCTCATTTTTGACGGCCCAATCGACTAGGAACTAATTCAGAATACACAGTGACTATTAGATGTGTTTCATGATAGCCGTCATACCCACTATCACATCTAACATACACTATAGTACATTCTAGGTCTTTACTCAACGCAATTGTTAATCATCATACAACACAATGAAAGTAAAGAATGCCATAAATAAAATGCGAATATCATATATAAAGATTGTCATATACAAGAGTCTATAAACCCACATGCCACAAGTTGGCTAGTTGGGCATCTACTCTAACAAGCTGAATAAGAAAACTCAGCTAAAAGTACTTCAGATTGTTTTGAGGTTCCATACAACTTGATTTGATGTGTTGACTTCTCAGATCTCTTTGTAGTCATTGGAACTACTTTCGGCAAATTCTAGATATCCACAGATCTGTTTTTCAACGAAGTACGGCAGAAGGTATGCTAAAAGAGGAAATCATTTAATAAAAGATGTACGTGAATAATACAAGCATAAAGACGTCGTAAACATCTTACTTTGGATCTATACGACGTGTTTACTGGTAACATTTATTATCGTTGATCCAAAGAGTATAAATTGGATAAGCAGATCAGTTTGGGAATAACTAACAACTATTCAACTAATATGATCTTGCAAGTATCGTCAAGGTGAATGCAAATACGATTGTAAAAGCAAACAGAGTCCACATACTCTCAAACCAGCTTAGAAAAAGTGACACACGCAACTTGTTGTTTTCAATATTCTGTGTCATACAAATTGTAACCTCACTCTGTAGTGCTGAGATTTCTTTGTATATCAAAACAGAGCGTGAGAGAGATAGTATAGAAAAATCAGCAGAGAGCTGTATCTTGTATTCCAGAACAGATAGTCTTGCAGCTGCTGGCTGTCGGATTGGGTTGTTACAAGAGTTGTAATAATTAAATCTTCTAGTGGAAATCCTTCCTGTTGAGGAAGAATGAGAGACGTAGGAGTTTAATCTCCAAACTTCCAGAAACAAATTCTGATCCCTTTTATCTACTGCATTAAGCTTTCAGCTTTCAATCTGTTTACTGTTGAATCGTGTTATTGTCGCACAAATATTTTTGTTACACGAGAAAACAGTTTATACTGAGATCCTCTAAGATGATAATTCAGAGGTTAGTTAAGAGCTGTAAAAAATTTAAAACAGTTTTCATAAAATAAACTAGCAAATGAGTTCATTCATCCTTCCCCCCTCCTCTGAACTCCCAAGCCATATTTTTTATCCTAACAGTGATTTATGATACATTGTATCTTACTCAAATCCTTCTAGTGAATTCTTCCAGTTTGAAAGAAGTTTAGAAGAAGGGGAGACGTCGAAGTTTTCTTCGAACTTCTAGAAACCAATACCAACTCTCATATGTTCAACGTTTCAGTTTACAAATATTCATCATTTACAGTTCACTGTTTGATTGAGATCTTTCCGCATAAATTTTTATTTCTCAAGAAAGTAGATTAGATTGGGTATTGGAGTCAACTGATAACCAAGTTTATTCTAAAAACAGTATTTAAATACAAAGAGTTTAACGTTTATTCACCCCTCAAAACACTAATTTGATATGTTTCGATCCTATCAGCTTTAATGTTATATATGTTTTTCGCTTTATTCAAAGCTTAAAAAATATTTGGTTTGTAAAAACTTTTGATCGAACCTAATTGTTTTTGTCAGCATATGAGATACACTATGCGAAAATATATTAAATTTAGAGATATTCTGTTTTTATATAATTTTTTAAAAAAGCTATTAAACCAGTATTAATTTGATCGTGTTTATAATTTTTCAACATTTTATTAGATTTACACAAAAACATAACATTATTCTATATCTGCTCATAATTTTGGTTACAAAAAATTATGTTCTCTGAAAAAATTATAATACCATTTCTATTAAATATTTTATATATTGTTATAGATATATCTTTAACTATAAAATTAATTAATTATTTACAATATAAAGAAACATAAAATTAAACAATCAATTGACTTGAAACAGTTCAAAATCTTTGAATAAAATAAAGTTAATAATTAGTTTAATGAATAATATTTTAGTATTTTCATTTTAAATATTTTTATTGTTTTTTAATATTGAAAATTTTAAATCGATAGTCTTTTTGAACAAATAAAGTTTTAAGAGTTGACAGAATTATTAACTTAACTGGAGTATACAGGGACAAACAATAGAACCATTTATACTACAAAAAATACCGTACATTTAATAAATAGTAGAGTGTAAATATTACCATCCAAAAGATAAACAGATCTTAATATAACGGAAAACGAAAGGAAAATATATCAATAAATAAATCAACAAACAGCAACTACTTAATATCATAACTTTCAATTTACGTTAATAATTTAGAATATCTTTAAAAGAAATTAAAAAAAAGTGTTAATCATCATGGGAAACTACAAATTTCTCCATAGCAACACAAATATTGCAGATAGTTCGACTTTAATACAACTTTAAAATAGATAATATTATATTTTACTTACACATTCATTTCGATGAAAAAAAATAGGAAAAAAAATATATTTACATAGAGTTTGACATCATAATCTGTTAAATATTTAATTAAATAATTTAGTCCCCTTGCTACATGTTAGTCACGGTAATACGTTCCACATGGGTTGACTTGGCAGCTTTATTAGGAAAAAGTCCGATGCTATAATTTTTGGCAGCCCTATGAGCTTTTGATCGCAGCTTCTTTGGACTTGTGTTTCTTCCCAAGCACATGTTCATTTAGACCCTTTTCGCTGGTGACACTAACTTGGCAAAGAGCACAGCTCCACTCATTAGATTTCTTACTACCGATAACGTCGGCATGGAGCTCAATATCAACCACTCCCGGAAGCTCAGTATCAACCACTTTGGAATCTAAGGTTTTTACTTGTCGTTCTTTGTCGCCGACTGTGTCTAATACCATGTGATCCTCTGAACTTACTTCGTCCAATGCCCGTTTGAACTCTCCCAAATCTATGCCTTTTCCATTTCCAGAAACATCTTCAACAAGATCAACTAATACATCACTCTTCTTTAGGTTGAATGAGCCGGTTCCACCAACTTGTTCGCATCTCCTAAGCCTGCTGGTATGTTTCTTCCCCAATTTATGAGCATTCATGACTTCGCTAGAGAACGTTCTTACCTGACATATATCACACCAAAACTCACAACCCTTAGGATCTACATTCTTTTGTACCTTCTTCCTCAGATCATCCTCATTCTTATGTGCTAGTTGATTCACTTCTGCTTGAGTTTCATTCAACTGTTCTGATTTTGGTTTTTCCAAAGATGAGAAATCATCTTTCTTTGATGTTGCCTCCGTAGCCTTCTCAGAAAACAAAGATTGGGCTTTAAGCTTCAACCCCTCCATTTCAACGTATATGGAATTCGCAGGTTTCTTGGCAACAAGTTTGATGCTATAGTTTTTTCCAGTTGTCTGAGCTCTCAGTGCAGCCACTTTCGCCTCATGTTTCTTTCCATGAACATGTCCAATTAGATCCTTTTCACTGGTGGTCGTAACTTGGCAAAGCGCACAGCTCCAACCCTCCTCGGATTTCTTATTTGCAATAACATCAGCAGGAAGCTCATTATAAACTTCAGGAAGCCCAATATTAACCACTTCGGAATCTAAGGGTTTTCCTTCTCGTCCTTCGTCCACTTGGCAAAGGGCAGAGCTCCACTCCTCAGATTCCTTACTCGCAATAACATCAGCATGAAGCTCGATACTAACCACTTCGGAATCTAGTATTTTTCCTTGTCGTTCTTTGTAATCGACTGCATCTAATAGCATGTGATCCTCTGAACTTACTTGACCCAATTGCTGGTTGAACTCTCCCAAATTTATGTTCTTTTCATTTCCAGAAACATCTTCCACAGGATCGACGACTACATCACTCTTCTTTTGATTGATTGAGACGATTCTACCATATTGTTCACATCTTCTCAACCGGCTGAGATGCTTCTTTCCCAATTTATGAGCACTCATAACTTCACTAGATAACGTCCCTACCTGACACATCTCGCACCAAAACTCACAACCCTTCTTCGTCGGATCATTCTCAGTCTTTTGTAACTTCTTCCTCAAATCATCCTCACTCTTTTGTACTTGTCGAATCACATCTTCTCGATTGTCTTTCAAATGTTCTGATTTTGGGTTTCCCAACAATGGCAAGTCATCTTTCATTGAAGCTGTGTCCCCCACCTTCTCAGAAAACAAAGATTGAGCTCTAAGTTTCACCCTCTCCTTTTCCACGTTAATTGACTTGGCAGGTTTCTTGGACAAATGTGACTCATGTTTCTTTCCATGAATGTGTTCATTTAGATCATTTTCGCTGGTGGTTATAACTTGGCAGAGGGCACAGCTCCACACCTTCTTGAGTTTCTTATGTGCAGTAACATCAGCAGGAAGCTCAACTTGAACCACTTCAGGAAACTCAATATTAATCACCTCAGAATCTGAGGGTTTTCCTTCTATTTTTTCTTGCACTTGGCAAAGGGCATTCTTAGATTTTTTACTTGCAATAACATCAACAGGAAGCTGAATATTAACCACATTGGAATCTAAGGTTTTTACATCACGTTCTTCATGCTCAACCACATCCAATAGCACATGATCCCCCGAACTTACTCTATCTAATGCGTGGTTGGGCTTTCCCAAATTTATTTTTTTTCCATTTCCAGAAACATGTTCCACAGGATGATCGAGTACAACACTATTCTTTTGGTTGAATGAGCCAGTTTCAGAATGTTGTTCACATCTTCTCAACTGGCTGACATTCTTCCCAAATTTATGAGTGTCCATGACTTCGCCAGATGAAGTGCCTGCTTGACGCAACTGACACCAAAGCTCACAGCCCTTCTTCCTGGGATCATTCTCATTCTTTTGCACCGTCTTCCTCTGATCATCCTTATTCTTCCGTTCTTTTCTGATCACTTCTGATCGAGTTTTCTTCAAATGTTCCGATTTTGGGTTTTTTGACGATGACAAATCATCTTTCTTTGATGTTGCCTCCCCTGCCTTTTCAGAAAACAACGGTTTAGCTTTAAGTTTCACCCGCTCCTCTTCCACAAAAATTGACTTGGTAGCTTTCTTGGGAAAAAATCCAATGCTATAGTTTATTCCAGTTCTCGAGCTCAATGCAGCCACTTTTGACTTATGTTTCTTTCCAATCAAATGTTGTTTTAGATCCTTTTCGCTGCTGGCCATAACTTGGCAAACAGCACAGCCCGACTCCTCTGTAGATTTCTTATTTGCAATAATGTCCGTAAGAAGATCAACTCCTGGTATTACATTTTTCGTCTTTGATTCAGATGCATTTTTATCTGGCTTGGTCTACAGGATTGAAACAAAAATCAATATGTTATTGTAGTCACCATAGGGAAGGTGGGAAAACATAGGAAAAAAGGAATAGGAAATGGGATGATCTACAGAAAAATCACTAAATGTTTGAGCAATTCCACATCTAAAGTCACCAATGATTCTCAGCCAAGAAAAGAAGAGAATAAAATGAAGTGGACAGTTCACTATGTTGTTTACAATTTCCAGGAGAGTAGAAGTATAAGATCCCATGCCTATAAAAAAAACAAAGAGGGTACAATTTTATGTCGACATAAACAACTACCCCTCCAGAACCAAGTGCATGGTCGAGGAAGTATCAGAAATTAGATTGGAATAAAAACAGAAACGGATACCAAAACAGAAACAGGATCATAAAACAAAAGTAAGACAATAAAACAGAATGATAGAAACTTGAATTTTATTTATCGAAAACTTGAAAGCTTACAGTTGGATTGTGCAGATGATAGCAGATACAAACTCAGATGTGCGTGGGTTATCTAAATTCGCTCTGCCTCTTTTGAGGGATTACAATCCTTACATAAAGAAACTACATTTGAAATTTGAGACGGGAATCTTTGAGTCTTGAGTCTCTGCTGCTTTTGCTTTGATTGATGTTTTTTTCTTTGTCTTTGTCGGCCACGTTTTTGAGTGCGTCTTTTGCTTTGATTGATGCTTTTTTCTTTTGTCTTTGTCGGCCACGTTTTTGAGTGCGTCTTTTTCTTTTTTCACATGGGTTGGCAAGAATCTGATTTTGAAATTTTTGGCGTGTTGTTGATGGTGCCCAGAATCTTGATAAGATGCTGTCGGCCACCTGTTGAAAATAAGTATTGCAATATTTTCGAATATTTATACTTTTTTTTTGATAGCACTAGAAATCAAAAGGATCTTGAGCAGCCGGGCCTCCCATAGGGTCAGAGGAGACCGATTCTTCAAATTTTGTGGATTTGGCGGATCTTTGGCTTAAAAATTCGAAAAATCTAGCTTGAAAATCGAGGTTGGATTTGAGGGCTTCGAAAAATTCATCAGGGGTATCTTTGGAAGTGGAAGGAATGTTTTTTGCAGTGGATGGTTGGGTGGAAGTGGACGGTTGAGGATTTTTGAAGGGTGATGATGTAGGGAAAGTAGGAGTATGAGGGTCATCTTTTGAATATTTGACTTTTTGACCAGTAGAAAGGAAAAGACGGACCGCATGGTCATTGCAAAGATGCGTTTGAAATTTACCCCACCATTTAATGCGATGGGTGCGGACCAGAGAGTAAGGAACTGGGTCCGGATAAAGCTTGTGGAAATCAAAGTCCCAGGCGAAAATCCATGGAACTTTGAACTCTGCATGAAATTTTAAAGGTTTTTTAAAATTGTTTAGGCAGGAGGCTTCTGAAAAAACTTCTAAGCCTTTTTTGATATCTTGTGGTAGAATGGATGAGTCAGATCCCATCCTCTTCCACCATTCGAAAAACCAAATTGGAAAATTTGAATCACATCCGGAGTGTAAAGTAAAAAACCAAGAATGAGTAAAAGGTCGGATATAGAAAGTTCTATACCAAGCAGCTTTGTAGTCAACATAATTGAAGTCTTGTGGGTGGAAACGTACAGAAAATGAACGGGTTTTGAATATGCCATCCCACTGAGTAGCAGCAATGACTTGTTTGATGATGCATTTTGAGAAGATAGTGTCACCATTGGAATCTTTTTTGTGGACAATTTCAACTGAGTCGGTGTCCACTAGGATAAGCTCATAAAATTTTTGAGTTTTTTGGGGATCGTTTGTTTCCCAAAATTGGTTTTGAGAGAAGCGTCGTCGAATATAATCTTGTTTTTTGTTATTTTGAGGGAGCTCGGTGAATGGTGCAAAACCGAGATCCTCGGGCCAGGGTTTGGAGACATATTTGAACTCATCATGAGAAATTGGTGTTGGAGAGGGTGTTTGAGTTGGTGATGACGGAGAAGCCAAAACGGATTTGTAGGGTAATTCTGCGAGATTTTGAAGTGGATTGAAACGGTTATAATTTGAGGTGAGTGGGGGGAAGTGACCGGTAGGTCTTTGAGAAGGTGTCTTTTGAGGGGTTGTAGGTTGGAGTTGGACTAATTGTTTTGAAGGGTTTGGAGCCATTTCATAATCTTTTGGTGTCTGGAGTTTCTGCTTTGGAGGATCCATCTGCAACAAAATTTTGTTTACCTTGTAAAAATTCTATGATAAGGAAGTCAGAAAGTGAATTATTTTCCCTTTGATAAATTCCATTTCAAAATAAAAAACAGAAAGTATAGCTTGCCATCTGGCAAAATTTTGTTTTGAAACAAGGTTTTAAACATCTTTAAAAATAACTCCTTAACAGATTTGCAATCAACTCGTAAAAGAAATTTTTTATTGAAAAGATCATCTTGAAATTTCGAAATACATAAAACAATAGATAAAATTTCTTTTTTGATTGTTGAATAATTTTTTTGTGGTCCGAGCCAGAGACCAGAATGAAATCGAACTAATTGTTCTTGGGCTTCTATTCGTTGTTTGAGGATACAACCGTAACCTATATTGAAGGCATCTGTTTCAACTATCATGAAAGCTAATGGGTGAGGGATGCCTAAGCAGGGTAAGGTCTGACCTTTGATTTTATATTTTGGACGATACTAGTATGTATGTCTAACCAAGGTGGAGGGTTATTTTGAAGTCGTTCATACAAGGGTTGACAAATTTGTCGTAGATTAGGGAAGAACTCAGCAATATAATTGAGACAACCTAAAAAACGCTGAAGTTGATTTTTATCTTTGATGTGAACCCTGAATTTCTTAGCAAATTGAATGACTCTGTGAATTGGCTTTATTTGACCTTTGTATATGTCATGTCCGAGAAATCGGACAGAGGTTTGGAACAGTTTCATTTTCTTTTGAGATAATACAAGGCCATTTTGTTTAATAATTTGGATAAAATGTCTTAAATGTTTGAAGTGTTGATCAAGATTTTTCAGAAAATATTAGGATATCATCTATATAGACGATACTAAATGAGTTATAAGGGTTGAAAATATCATTCATAATACGTTGAAACTCGGAAGGGGCGTTTTGAGACCAAAAGGCATTACGTTCCATTCGTAATGTCCAAATGATACGGTGAAAGCTGTTTTGTAGCGGTCAGATTCTGCAATTTGAATTTGCCAGAAACCTGATTTTAAATCGAATTTGGAGAATATCTTCGCGGAATGTAACCGATTAATTAAATCTCTTTTGTTGGGTATTGGATATCTGATCCATTGTAAAACTTTATTGAGTGGTTTGTAATTTATGACCAGGCAAGGAACACCTCGTTCTAATTCTGCTTGTTTAACAACATAGAAAGCAGAACAACTCCAAGGCGATTTGGAGGGTCGGATGAGTTTTGGTTAAGAGATCTTGGATCTCAGTATGACAGTGTTGTAGGAATTCTTGATTCATTTGTATAGGCCTGGCTTTTGTTGGTATATTCTTTTCATTGAAATCTTTTTCATATGGAAGAGAAAGACATGACGTTTTCTGTCCCAATAGGCATGCGGGAGTTCATGACATATTTCTTCTGTGATTTGTTTTTCGAGGTTACGAATTTTTTGTTTGATCGGGGGTGTAGATAGTTGTTCGTCGATTTGAAGATAAGAAATTTCTTCTTTTAAGGAGTGTATATGCTGTTTTTTATGATAAATTATATTAATTTGTTTGAAGATTGAGGAGTTCTGTAGTAAGAATACTTCTTTTGTTTGACAGGTGTTATGAATGGGAAGAGAATGTGTCTGCCATGTATTTTAGTACAGACACCATTATTGTTGACATGGAAAAGGTAAATTTGAGTGAGGAAAGGCGTGCCAAGAATCATATCTTGGGATAGGTCACGGACTAATGTGAATATATTTTTGAAACAGTACCATTATTACAAATATGAGCATTTGATATTTTATATTTTATATCTAATGGTGTTGAGTTTGCAGTATATAATTGTTCAGTTGTTTTTTCGTAGTATTTTGATGGAATTACTCCTTCTCTGAGCACATTGTGATCAGCACCGGAGTCGACAAGGGCAATCAATGTTATCTTAAAATTATGTATAACTAAATCTATATTAACATACAATTTCTGAAATTCAATTTTTTGAAGAGAGTTGATAAAATTACTTGGTGTTGCTTCTTTAAGATTGGTAACCTTAATTTCTTCGACAGGTGTTGGATTAAGAAGTAATAATTTTGTTTCTAGTTCGATATCTTTTTCTCGTAAGGAGAATAGATCTTTTTGAAGTTGATTAACTTGTCTTTTGAGCAAGTTGACTTCTGTTTGTAAATTTTTGTAGTTATTTGTTTAAGAATACTCTGTTGAGGATATTTATCGAATAAGGTACTCAAACTAAAATGTTCTTTAATAGAATTTCGTTTTGAACTTTCTTCATCAATAATTAAATCTTTTAATTTGTTAAGATATTGTTTTGTGTATCAGGACCAGGAGTCCGTTGGACAAGGTCTAGGATGGCTTCTTTTTTATCTTTTGATATGACACAAAGATGACAAATACCCTTTGTAAGAATTTCATTTTCTGTTTCGGATTCGTCTTTGGTAGAGGTGCTAGTATCACTATGAATATCATCTAATAATTCATTTATCTTCTGTTTTGATTTCCTTTTGGGTTTCTTTAGGCAGTTATTTGATGTATGTCCTGGTTGGTTACAATTCCAACATTTTAATGTAGTTGACTTTGGTCTACTGGTGTGTATAGTCTTTTTATAGTTTCTACTATTATTTTTGTAATATGGTTTAAAGGTTTTAGCTTTCTTTTTTCTTCGGATAGATGGGGGTCTATAATCATTAAACGTAACATTGAGCAGAAGGATCCTAATTCTTTACGAGTTGTAGTTTTGGCAGATCGATACTTAGCTTGTAATTTGAGTTCAGAACATAATGTGAGGCCTTCTTTTTTAATGAAAGCAAATAATTGACCATATGTTATATCATTGAAAAGAATATCCCAGTACCAATTTCAGCTTTTAATTTTTGAATTATTCTGTCACTGAAGAGTTTTGGTAAACCCATAATAAATCTTTCTTTCCAGAAAGACATATTACAGTCATCTCTTCGCAGGACATGAGTGAGGAATATGTCATTGTACCATCGATAATCTGATAAAGACGGACATCGAAGGTTTGTTAGGATGATTTTTGAGGAATTAAATTCTTCTTTTGGATTTCCAATAAAATACATGGAAATTGTAATAATGAGGAACTCACAGGAATTGTTTTGTTCGTTAATATTTCCTTCATTATCTTCGACTTGAATATAATGATTAAGAATATTAAGTTTTGAATCAAGGGATAAAGCATTATCCCACCAGTTTCTAAGTTGGCTAGTAAAACCCTGAACAATCAGAGTCGTGGCAGTTTCTTCATTTTGTCCTTTAATCTTGTAGGCAAGTCGTGCCATACCCATTTTTTGTAGTGTATTTAAAATTTCATATTCTGATTTACCATAAATATTCCATTCAATTATAGATTGACCATCATATTTTGAACTTTTGAATTGATTTCTTTCTTCGTAGCCGATATCGGCAGCGGTAGATCTTGAATAATAATTTCGTGTGTAAGTATTATTATTATTAAATCGGCGTCTTCTGGTAAAGATTTTGTGAATTTGATCATTATCATTGTCAAAAGGATCATCAATTATATGGATACCGTCGGAAGATTCTTCTTCAGAGGTATCTGTTGTTTGCGGCGAGTTATCAGTAATATCATTGTTATTTTGTTTCAACATAGTTGATCTTGCTACCAGATGTACCAATTTCAGAAAGTTTAGCTGAAATTTTGTTGAGGATTTGATCAGTATTATTCTGAAAACTTATTTGTTTTTCTTTTTCATAGGGAATTATTTGTGTCTGAAAGAAAGGTTTGGCCGTGTCATTAAATGTGGAGTTTTTTGGATGATGGTTTTGATTAAGATTATTAGAAATATGATCAACTTGGTTGGCTATTGTTTTAAGTATTTGACTAGAATAATTATTCTGTTGGAAAATTTTATTAATATCGTATGAGTTTATAGGTTCTTTGTCGTTGCGTCCCCTTTTAAAAAGGATCAGCCGTGATTTCACCTTTGGAAGTTTGAAATTTTAATGTTTGTAATGGGGATGTACTGCCGAAACAGTATCATTATTGGGTAGTGTCCATTTCTTATGGAGATTGTATTAACTTGGATAGCAGATTTATTTAGGAAATCATTAAAGCCGGCGGCAGATAAGAATATTGTCAAAAATGTATAAAAAGAAATATTTGATTTGATTGTCTGCATTTTGTGGATCCATTCATTGTGAATGTGTTTTTTAATGTCTTCATCTAATTGTTCATACCATTTGCGTTTGTTATCATGGAATTGATCTTGTAATTCTTCATTTAAATATTCAAAGTCTGGTTGAAATTCTTTATTGGATGTAATCGTCATTATCATACTGGAAATAGAAGGAGATTGAGGTGGAGAATAGTTTTGAGGTGATGAAGGTCCAGATTTGGGTTTTGGAATAGGTGTTACAAATTCATATTGAGTAGTATTTCTGGATAAACCAGAAAAAGAATTTCGGGAAGATTGGGATCGGGAGAGAGGGCTTGTATATTGGGATTTTATTGAATTATGAATTTTAATAGTTATTTTACCATCGTCTTCTTCGATTATTTGGGAAACATCTCGTCTTTCGATGTTTCGTGGTATTTGAGGGTGTATTTATTATAAATTGTTGTGGAATAGTTATTTCAGTCCACTTTAATCTTTTTGGAATGAAGACCGTTGGTCGTTCAGCATCTATTTGTAACAGAACAGTTTCTTCTTTCGAAGAAGGAAGTCTGTTATATTTTGGATTTAGTTGAGAAGACAGAAGTCGAAAATAGACTCTGTAGATAATTGCAAAGTTTTTGCAGGGATGAAACTCATCACCCTGAATATGAACATCTAATATTAACGAGTCTAAGATCATTGATCTGTTAGATCCACAGAGAAATTTGGGGAACAATTAAAATAAATTGGTCTGTTACATATGTTAGTTTGAATCATCGACAGAAGAGATGTTTGGTATCTCTTGAGTCGTTTATCTCTTAAAGCTAGATATATGGGCGTATCAACTCCAATATGAACTAATGGCTTGACGGCTATTTGAATAAGGCCAAAGTGTAAGTATCTATAATTCTTTTGGATATACTTTTGAATTGTTGTGTTGTTTAAGAGAGCGATACTCTGAGAATCCTCTTGGATCGACAGAGTTTCTTCATGAGTTTTTACTGAAAAAGCGGTTTTAAAGTCTGTGAATCCTATCTTATATATGTTTCTATATGTTCTTGAGGTATTGTCCAGTTTGAATAGTCTATAGGCATATGAGTTTCGTGACTTTGAACTATGTTCTGGGATCGAGAACTAGATCACAGTAGATTTCTTAATCTTAAAGCCATTGTTGACTAGAACAGAGAAACCTTAATTCTTATGTTTCGGTGTGGTAGTATGGGAACACTTACCGGGAACACCCTACCAGGCTTACCAACGGGTTTACAGTTTATCAACATAATTCCAACCACTTAGACAAAGTATTTAAAGTTTATCTATGGAAGCCTTAATAGTTCTAAGATAGAAGATATCTAAGTTCATTAAGTTATTGGCTCTGGTACCAAAACAGAAACAGGATCATAAAACAAAAGTAAAACAGTAAAACAGAATGATAGAAACTTGAATTTTGATATCCAAATTCATCAACAGGACATAAACATTGCGATGTTAGCTAAAAGTGAAATGATACTTAATGATAAAATGATGTTCTAGCCTTAAGACACCCATGAACTATTACATTTACTATCTTGTTTACGTGCCGACTTTAACAGGAAAAAAGGCTTTGATTGACATTCTACGAATAAAGTGCACTCGAAAATTTGAACACTAACATGTGAAATGCTCCATTGACCCCCTTTGGGGTCCCAAAGGGGCTCTTACAACCGGCAGTTTGAACATATTATTAGGGATATCCCAAAATTTTAGTTCCTAGACAGTCACGCAAAAGAATGAGGGGTATACTAACCAGCAAAATAATTCTTTCCTTTTCTTCGTTACCCTCTGATGCAGACTTAACCTCGGAAATCCTCAGGTCAGCACTCCCCCTCTGGAATGGGAAAGTCTCCAATTCTCCATCCCCACTCCTTTTCAGCTTTCCCTCATCCTCAAGTGGCATTCCAAGTCTTTCCTCAGCAGACCATCCTGCTTTTGTCATCAGAAGTGAAGGCCTCAGTGGTGATTCCAACCCTAATAGTGGTAATGAACCAAAGTTGTCTTGCCGTAGAGCCGTTTCCCTCTCCATCTCACGCCTCACCTCTGCTTCCAGATCACGTCTTCTCACAATCTCTGACATGATTATTTCCTCCCTAATTATTTCCTTTTCAATTTCCCTTCGAATCGCCTCGTGGGTGGCTGGAGGATGAACTTGGGGGTGAGGGTGAAGGTGATGCTGGGGATATTCGTTTCGGCCATATCCATTCAGATGCCATCTATATTCTGGGTGTATATTCCCAGCTGAAACAACAAATATCAAACATAAAGCAAATTCAAAACTAACACATGAGAAGTGGAATTCAAGTTTTATGCACAAATATTATGTATTATCAAAACACAGTACTAGACAAAGTAATTAGACACAAAATGGCTAATGAAATATTCCAGAATAAGACCAGTGCTTCACTAAAAACCTAGACCAGTGCTTCACTAAAAACCTCTTCACAAGTTCAGATCCTAATTTAGCAAATAGCATAACATATACGCCTCTGTTGCATATTTTTTCTCCGTGTAAGCTAAACGTCAAAAGATGCATGCTCTAGAAGATCAAAGAACAGAAAAAAAGAGCAATTCTTATCCCATCAAACAATTTAACCATCCTCTAGAAGATCAAAAAGCACGTACGAACTCATACAGAGTACATATATTCCAAACTTGTACATTAAAAATCGCAGAGAATACGGAAAAATAACAGCCAGTCGATATATCGAAGATCAAAGCAATTGGGAGACGCACGTACCCCCAGGATACATAGGATCCATGTCTATAGTTCTTCAGCGATCCCTGTTGACTTCAAGTGAATATGAGGAGACTTCGGAAGTCTTGGATTAAAAAACACATTTCCCATAAATAATCATCAAGACCACTAACGCGTAAGCTAGACATGATCATGGGTCGGGTTTGCTTCGCACCCGACCCCTCGGATTTGGTCGGCAAATCTTAGCTCGGTTATGAACCGGGTTTAGATGAAGTGGTCGGGCCGGTTTCGGATCAGTTTTTTTTAAAAAAAGCTTAAGTTTTAATTTAAAAAAAAAACCAAGTTTGAAAATTGAAATAAGTTAACAAAGAATTGGATTGGATTTGGATTTGAATTCGGATTTGATTTTTATTTGGGTTGGATTTTTGAGTTTGGATTTGATTTTGATTTGAAAGCCACGAAGTCGAAATATAAAGAAAAAATTACTTGAAATAATTAAAACTTTTTAAACAATAATTTGTCTTTATATTATATTCAAATTTTAAATTTGAATTTCAAAATTTACAAATTTGAAAAAATAATCTTCCTCCTATTCTAATTAAATTCAAATTTTGAATTTGAAATTGAAATGCAAAATAATTATATGAAGAAGAATTTCATATAAAATTTGAATTATTTTTTGTAATATATTTGCAACATCTTTTGTATTCTTAACCGATTTGAATTTGAAAATTGAAGTACAAAATAATTACTAAATTAAATGTAATTGGTTAAGAATA
The DNA here is from genome assembly GCA_001598015.1 of Dorcoceras hygrometricum. Lineage (NCBI taxonomy): Eukaryota > Viridiplantae > Streptophyta > Magnoliopsida > Lamiales > Gesneriaceae > Dorcoceras > Dorcoceras hygrometricum. The sequence goes on along the minus strand of KV004558.1, from coordinate 68,077 downwards.
TAAAAGATGTTGGAATTACATTACAAAAAATAAATTTGAATTTTATATGAAATTCGTCTAATAACTTGTGGTGCCTCCAGTTGTTGTTCAAGGAGTGCTCTTGGTCGTCTTCGTCATTTTGGGAATCTTGTGTTCGTGTTGCAACCTCGACCAATCGTTAAATAGGCATTGGGCTTCTAATTCTCTGCCTAATTGTTAATCTCCTCTCGTCCAACGTGTTGCCCCCCATGATAAAGACTTGCTCCATTACAACTGTGGAATAGGACATGCGAGAATCTCTTTTGTCATCATACACAAAGTGGGATATTGTGACGCCCGAACCCAACGGGGCCATGAGATCGGGGTACATAAAAATTTTCGAAACAAAAGAATGGCTGAAAGATAATTTGTTACAAGCTGTATTCCTTGTACTTCAAAAGAAATAGAAACTCAAAGGCAAAACTATCGAACACTAAATTTGCGCGCCAACTGCTGAACTTGGTTGCAGAAAAATAGAGTATATTATACTTTGCAATTGCGATTTACAACAGCTGCTATTCTATGTAAATATACAACCGTTGCAACTGATCTAATACAGTACATTCTAACTCAAAACAATACAACTGAGACACGGAAAACGTAGGCCTTGGATAAACACAACACCACCCAGCAGCTGTATTTCAAGTTTTTCCTTCTGTTCGTTCTCCAGCTGTCGCACCTGCACCATTTTAAAAGCTAGTGAGCCTAAAGGCTCAGCAAGTAAAACCCGAATAATAACAATTTCATAAAACGCAGGCAGACATCTGAACATACATAAACATTTCATAAACAATTCTTTCGTAATCTTAGAGACAGGGGTTAATAGCCTAGCTCTTAACATCAATTTCTTTTCTTTAGATTATGGCATATAAGCTCCTCATGGTCCGTGTTGCACTTTGATCAAAATGACTCCCGATATCAGTTTTAGCATATAGCTCATATGAAAGGGCAGTCGACATCTAGACAACTGCTCACCCTTCTCCTTGGTGACCGTCAACTATCTATGCCACAATCTTAAAATAAACTTTTGAATTTTACGAAAACAACGCAACTGCTGAATTTTACGAAAACAACGCAACTGCTGAATTTTACGAAAACAACGCAACTGCTGAATTTTACGAAAACAACGCAACTGCTGAATTTTACGAAAACAACGCAACTGCTGAATTTTACGAAAACAACGCAACTGCTGAATTTTACGAAAACAACGCAACTGCTGAATTTTACGAAAACAACGCAACTGCTGAATTTTACGAAAACAACGCAACTGCTGAATTTTACGAAAACAACGCAACTGCTGAATTTTACGAAAACAACGCAACTGCTGAATTTTACGAAAACAACGCAACTGCTGAATTTTACGAAAACAACGCAACTGCTGAATTTTACGAAAACAACGCAAATGCTGAATTTTTACGAAAACAACGCAACTGCTGAATTTGACTTGATAATTGTAATATCAAAACAACAACTATGCTATCAGTCGTTGTCTAGCAAACCATACTTTATAATGATTCAACTAGCAACAACCGATTACACAGTTATCAAATTCTGATATTACAACTACTGAAAGAAGAACATTCATAAGCATTCTGGGAATAAACTCGAATTCTCAGCACTTTAAAACATCTTAAACTTTCTGGAAAACATTTTGGAAGCATCATAATCATCAAAACATCATTTTCGAACCCATCTTTCCTTTTTTTTTTCATGTCTAAATCATTTAAAACATGAACTTTCAACATACTGTTAAACATACAAGCAAAGACTCAGAAACAACAATATATGCTTCAAATGGTGAGTCAAAAATCAGCTTTTACTTGCCTTTAACAAAGCTTTTGCGACAGCAACTAATTCCTGCAGAAATCTTCTCCTTGAGCAACGCACGAACTCTTCTGGAAATGTTTTGAAGAACACTTTAAGACTTTTCTTTGCAAATGATGAAAATCTTACTTTGAAAACAGGTTTTTATATGAAAGGGATTAGTGGCAAGCTACTTGTGAAATCAAGCATGACACACTTATAGAATTTAGCAAAATTCCCTTTATATCATTTTAATTTGTAAAACACCAAACCTTTTTCAAAAGAAATCATTTGTCCTCCTTAAAATATTTTTCAATTGATTTAAAATCAGCTTGTGCATCGCTCTTTGGAGTCATCTGCTGATACCAGCCGCAGCGCATCTTACTTTCTAGAATCAGCAAATACATAACATTTAAAATTGCCAATTTGGCCCATGAAATCAACAAAATGCATAAATGTGGTCCTATGGATTTTGGGGCATTACAACTCTACCCTCCTTATAGAAATTTCGTCCTCGAAATTTTACATACCTAATAAATATGGGTAAAGACTTAGCATATCAGCTTCTGTTTCCCACGTTGCTTCTCGCTCCGACTGGTTGGACCATTGTATCTTAACCATAGGAATGATACGGTTTCTTAATCTTCTAATTTCTCGGAGGAGAATTCTTTCTGGTCGCTCTTCATAACTTAAATCAGGTGTTAACTGGATTGGTTCATGACTCAACACATGCGAAGGGTTAAGAACATATTTCCTCAAAGCTGATACATGGAAAACATTGTGCACAGCTGCCAGCTGGGGAGGCAGTGCTAAACGATAGGCTAATGTTCCTATCTTTTCCAAAATCTCATATGGTCCAATATATCTTGGACTCAATTTCTCTTTCTTTCCGAAATGCATAACTCCTTTCATTGGAGCTATTCTCAGAAATACGTGATCACCTATCTCAAAATTCAGTTCCCTTCTTCGATTATCTGCATAAATTTTCTGCCGACTTTGAGCAGCTTTCATTCTTTCTCTTATTTTTCTAACAGCTGCTGCTGTTTATTCCACAATATCCGGTCCCAAACCAGCTCTTTCACCAACTTCATTCCAATGAAGGGGTGTTCTACACTTCCTGCCATACAAAGCTTCATATGGAGCCATTTGAATCGAAGCTTGGAAACTGTTATTGTAGGCAAACTCTACCAGTGGCAATTTCGAATCCCAACTCTCTGAAAAATCCACAATACAAGCTCTGAGCAAGTCTTCTAAAATCTATATCACCCTTTCTGATTGTCCATCAGTCTGGGGGTGTAACGCAGTGCTGAACGTCAACTTTGTACCCATAGCCTTGTGTAGACTTTTCCAAAATGCTGATGTAAACTTAGGATCTCTATCAGATATAACGGAAACTGGAACACCATGTAGCCTCACTATTTCCTTAACATACAATTCTGCGTACCTGCTCACCTCATATGTTGTTTTAACTGGTAAGAAATGAGCAGACTTAGTGAGTTTATCAATTATAACCCAGATGGAGTTATATCCTTGAACTGTTCTTAGTAATCCAGTTACAAAATCCATCGTTATACATTCCCACTTCCATTCTGGAATAGGCAGTGGTTTCAACAATCCAGCTGGTCGCTGGTGTTCAGCCTTCACCAGCTGACACGTCAAACATTCAGCTACAAATCTAGCAACATCCTTCTTCATTCCTCGCCACCAATACAACTGCTGGAGGTCCTTGTACATTTTCGTACTTCCTGGATGTACTGAATATGGAGCTGTATGAGCTTCTTTCAAAAGATCAGCTCTTAAATCATCTACTTGAGGTACCCAGATTCTGCCCAAATACCTAAAAATTCCATCTTCTGAAAAATAGACTTCCTGGATGTACTGAATATGGAGCTGTATGAGCTTCTTTCAAAAGATCAGCTCTTAAATCATCTACTTGAGGTACCCAGATTCTGCCCAAATACCTAAAAATTCCATCTTCTGAAAAATAGAGGCTACTGCCTCTTTCTTTATCTTGTTTGACCCACTTCTTCAGTTGTTCATCTTGCAGCTGACCTTCTCGAATTTGGTCTAACAAATTTGATCTTACTGAGAGGTCTGCTAAAATCATGTTACTGCTGCTGCTGGACACTATTTCAAGTCCAAACTTTTTAATATCAGTCGTCAATGACTTTTGAACAGTTAGTTGCGCTAGTCCTGCTGATTTCCTACTTAGAGCATCAGCTACCACGTTTGCTTTTCCTGGGTGATAACTGATAATACAATCGTAATCTTTAACCAGCTCCAACCATCGCCTCTGCTTCATATTCAATTCTTTCTGGGTAAAGAAGTATTTCAAACTCTTGTGATCTGTAAATATCTCACACTTCTCCCCATATAAGTAATGCCTCCATATTTTAAGGGCAAAGACAACAGCTGCCAGTTCTAAGTCATGCGTTGGGTAATTTTTCTCGTGATCCTTCAGCTGTCGAGATGCATATGATATGACTTTACGATCCTTCATCAACACAGCTCCTAGTCCCAACTTTGAAGCATCATATAAATTACAAATTTTCCTTCATCAGTCGGCATAGTTAACACTGGGGCTTCTATCAATGCTTGCTTCAACTTGTCAAAACTGTTTTGACATTCAACTGTCCAGTTATACTTCACCTGTTTCCTTGTTAACGTAGTCAGGGGAACAGCAATCTTAGAGAATCCTTGGATAAATCGCCTATAATATCCAGCTAAACCCAAGAAACTCCTTATCTCTGCAATATTCTTTGGTGTTGGCCAGTCGCGAACAGCTTCTACCTTGGCTGGGTCAACTTCTATTCCATCCTTAGAAATTATATGGCCTACGAATGATACTTTCTCCATCCAGAAATCACATTTGCTAAATTTAGCAAATAACTGCTTATCTTTCAAAATCTGGAGTACGATTCTTAAATGTTGGACGTGATCCCTTCTGGTCTTAGAATACACTAAGATGTCATCAATGAATACAACTACAAATTGGTCCAGAAATGGTTGAAAGACCCTATTCATTAAATCCATAAAAGATTATGGAGCATTCGTAAGTCCAAAAGACATAACCAAAAATTCATAATGGCCATACCTAGTTCTAAAGGCTGTCTTGTAAACATCAGCTGCCTTAATCTTTAATTGATGGTATCCAGACCTCAAGTCGATCTTAGAAAATACTACTGACCCACTCAACTGGTCGAACAGATCTTCTATCCTAGGTAGTGGATACTTATTCTTAATTGTCAATTTATTTAACTATCTGTAATCTATACATAACCTCATACTCCCATCCTTCTTCTTAACAAATAAAACAGGGGCTCCCCAAGGGGAAGTACTTGGTCTTATAAACCCCTTTTCCAGCAGATCTTGTATTTGTTCTTTCAATTCTTTCATTTCTGATGGAGCTAATCTATATGGTGGTCTAGATACTGGAGCAGCTCCTGGAATTAGATCAATTGAAAATTCCAGCTCTCTGTCTGGTGGCAGTCCCTGGATGTCTTCTGGAAAAACATCGGGGAATTCATTTACTACTTCTACAGTTGACAGTTGGGGTCTATCAGTCACAACTAAAGGTGATATAACTCGGAGAACTTTATCGACATGTTTGGCTAAATGAAACATACTAAACCTCTAAATTTTTTTTTTTAAAGCAGACGTGGAATAACGTTAAATAAAAGTTATAAATAATAAAACATAACTTCAGCATTAAAATAACATCTCAACGATCGTTAAAACAACTGCCAAAAAAATCTTCAATCCACATCTCATAAGCTAGCATAAAAATCAGAGTATTCAAAAACTGTTTGCGGAAAAACTGAACATGTTTAAAAGCAAATAACATGAAATAACTAAGCGGTCACGGGGTAACAGCCGCAGCAGAGCATCAGACGTCCTCACCGTCGGTCGGAGTAATATCATCAACATTATCATGCTCACCTGCACCATATAAACCTAGTGAGCCTAAAGGCCCAGCATGCTATATCCGCTAATAACAAGGTACATATAGTAAAACCACATACAAGCACATAAGCGTATGAACATAATTTTCATGACATGCGTGCATTAAAAGATCTTAAAACGTTAAATCATGCTGTAGTAGTACATAAATCATCATAACATATATGTTAAGGCATAACATAATACATAACATAACTTAAAAGAACATGCGAGTCGTATCCATGAAGTGAGAGCCGTTAAATTCGATTGATCAATCTATAAACCAACGTACGTGGCGGTGTGGTTCACCCGACCTTACCTCGGGATCCCTATATGTCACACCTCTATGCTTGCCACTTCACCATGTCGTGATCACATGGATCCATAAGCTCATAATCGTTATACATTAACAGGGGATCCCCGGGCCCGGATACCCGGCTAACTCCCATCGTTACTTTGCCCCACAACACTTCAATTTCTCAAAAAATATTTTCATTCATGCCTTAACATTATTTAAACTTTCATGATGCATGCGTTTCATAAAAATCATGCGACTTAAAATCTTGGCCCATCAATATATTCTAATTTTCTTAAAACATTACATACTTAAATACATGACATGATACATATAAAATTAAATATATATTAATGGGCCTATGCATTATTTTCTCGACCCGATCAAGGACTGGCTCAAGTGACTGGCCCACTACTTAAATAAAAGCTATAAATAATAAAACATAACTTCAGCATTAAAATAACATCTCAACGATCGTTAAAACAACTGCCAAAAAAATCTTCAATCCACGTCTCATAAGCTAGCATAAAAATCAGAGTATTCAAAAACTGTTTGCGGAAAAACTGAACATGCCTGCTAACTCTAAGCCCAAAGCCTCAACTAGACTTAAAATAAATTCTAGGTCCAACTCAAAATGGCCCAACAACTAAGGATGACCCTCTTTAAAATCGATTAAAGGGCTCAGCCCAATATCGTTAAAAACAGAATTAAAATTCATTAAAGTAATTATCGGCCCAAAATCTATTAATTTGGCAAAAATCCTAATTTAATAAAAATTCCAGCAACTTAAAATAATAGAATTTGACTAAAAATCGTTGACCCAAAATAATTTTGACTCGAACTAATTTTTAACTTAGAAGTTGACTTGACCCGGTAAAAACGACCCGGACTTTAAAAATAAAATAATCCGGCCCAAAAATAAAATAATTCGGACCCGACTTAAAATATTCGACTCGAGACTCGATGAACCGCCTCGATCCACTTGAACCAGCCGGTTCAACCGAACCAAACCGGCCCAAAACCCTAACTCAAACAAAACACACACTGCACACACACTGGACGGTGTGCGACAGACACACCGCCGAAAAACAGTTTGTACGCCCTGATCCGGCCACCACTGGCCGGAGCCCCGCTGCCTGGACCACCCCAAGGTCCAGGTGGTTCCAACCTGACCGGTCTTGGCCTCAGCCATGGCCCCTACTGGACGCACGAAGGTTAACAACCGGACGCACAAAACACGCACAAACACGCACAAACACACACTGCGCGGTGTGCGAAAATCAAGCCATTGGTCGACCACAATTCCACCACTTCGAACCACGACCAGCCACCCCTAAGACCACCATGAACCACTTAACCATGATCCAAGACCCCTCAAGCAGCCCATGAACCGAAGCCATGCAAAAAGGATCAAAACCGTGAGGTGCACATATGAGTACATGCATGATCATGAACATAAACCTTGAGATCTGAAACATTCACATAAAATTCATGCATAATCTTTGTAAAAACAGTATATTATGATTTATATGGTGAGAAAAGAAAGAATATAATGCCTTGGTTGATAGAGAAGCAAAAATACGTGATACCGGGGCGGAGGACAATGGAGACGACCACACCTTGAGTTCCAATGGAGAAACTTGCAATTTTCAGCCACCAAGGAGAGTATGGAGTCTGAAGTTGGATGATGAGAGGAGGGCTAGGGCAAATTTTCGAGTTTAGGTGGAGAGTGTGTGAAAAAATGGGCTAAAAAGCCCTTCCACCTTGTTTTATTTAAAAAAATATAAGCCCATCATTATACTAGCCCATCCCCTAATTAAAAGGCTTAAAAACATTTAAATATCAGCCCCCAAGCCTTTAATTTTCGTAACATAAGGCCTCTCAATTTTAAAAGTGTCATAAAAGTCATAAAAATGGCCCGTATAGGCGAAAAACGGGTCCTCCTCGGTAATCGTGCATAAAATCTCATTTTCTTGGAGATTGTGCATAAAATAAAAATATTTTGCTTTAAAATATGTATAAGTGCTAAAACATTAAAATATTTTCGATTTGGTCGACTCCGGACTCGTCCCCTCTTACAGGTCTCAAACCGTACCGTAAAGCGATAAGCACACGTAGAGCATAAAATCATCACATAAACACATACATGACATGAAAATCATATAATCATAAGGTTTTCCTCCTAGTCATGCATTCAATTTACGTAATTAGGATTTCCGGGCGTTACAACTCTCCCCCCTTATAGAAATTTCGTCCCCGAAATTGAGTTACGTACCGAAGAGCTCTGGATAGCGCGTCCGCATATTGGCCTCGGTATCCCAGGTAGCCTCGTCTGCCGAGTGATTCTGCCATCGGATCTTGAACATCGGAATCCTCCGCGCTCTAAGTCTGAGCTCCTCCCGCGCTAAGATCTGAACCGATCGCTCCTCAAAATATAAGTCTGGTGCCAACTGAAGCGGCTCAAAATCCATCACACGAGATGGGTTCAGGACGTACTTCCGTAACATTGAGATATGGAACACGTTATGCGCTGCTGACAGACTGGGTGGTAGTGCTACCCGATATGCCAACGTACCAACCCTCTCCAAAATCTCAAACGGTCCAATGAACCTCGGGCTGAGCTTGCCTTTCCGGCCAAAGCGCGTCACGCCTTTCATAGGCGATATCCTCACAAATACATGATCCCCAACTGCCAACTCCAGGTCTCGTCGCCTCCGATCGGCATAACTCTTTTGACGGCTCTGAGCTGTCCTCATCCGATCTCGTATCCTGGTCACAATATCAGCTGTCTGCTGTAACATCTCTGGTCCAGTCAAAATCCTCTCGCCAACCTCATCCCAATGCACGGGAGACCTACACCTTCTCCCGTACAAAGCCTCATAAGGAGCCATCCCAATCGATGCTTGAAAACTGTTATTGTACGTGAATTCTACCAAGGGCAACCTAGAATCCCACGTACCCTGAAAATCTATCACGCAGGCTCTCAGTAAATCCTCTAGAATCTGGATGACTCTCTCCGACTGACCGTCTGTCTGCGGGTGAAAAGCCTTACTGAATGATAGCTTGGTCCCCAACGCAGCATGCAAGCTCCTCCAAAACGCAGACGTAAACCTGGAATCCCTATCTGACACAATAGAGACTGGCATGCCGTGCAGCCTGACAATCTCTCTAATGTATAGCTCTGCATACTGCGTCAACGTGAAAGTGGTATTCACCGGTAGAAAGTGTGCGGACTTGGTGAGTCGATCCACAATCACCCAAATCACCGTAAAGCCTCTGGGACTCCTGGGTAAACCAACCACAAAATCCATCGTGATGTTCTCCCATTTCCACTCAGGGATAGGGAGTGGCTGTAGTAACCCTGCTGGTCTCTGGTGCTCTGCCTTGACCTGCTGACAAGTCAAACACTCTGATACAAATCGTCCGATATCCCTCTTCATCCCTGGCCACCAGTAAAGTGCCTGCAAATCCCTGTACATCTTCGTACTCCCTGGATGAATGGAATACGTCGATGCATGGGCCTCTGATAAGATCTCAGCTCTCAACTGCTCAGTGCTGGGTACCCACATGCGACCCCTGAAACGGACTATCCCATCCTCAACTGTGTACAAACCCCGTCCTCTAGCCTCATCTCTCTGTCTCCACTGCTGTAACTGCTCATCTGCAGCCTGGCCGTCCCTAATCCGATCTCGAAGAGTCGGCTGAACTGTGAGTGCTGCGAGGCTAGACGCACGTCCTACTGAATAAAACTCCAACCCAAATCTCTGAATCTCAGTCTGTAGTGGTCGCTCAACTGATAAACACGACACCACTGAAGTCTTCCGGCTCAAAGCGTCCGCTACCACATTAGCCTTGCCGGATGGTAGCTAATGTCACAGTCATAGTCCTTCACCAACTCTAGCCATCTGCGCTGCCTCATATTCAGCTCCTTCTGGGTGAAGAAGTACTTGAGGCTCTTATGGTCGGTGAAAATCTGACACTTCTCGCCGTACAAATAATGCCTCCAATTCTTCAGTGCGAACACTACTGCTGCAAGCTCCAGATCATGCGTCGGATAGTTCTTGTTGGTCCCTAAATTGAAAAACACCAGACCAAACAATCAGAAGCACCAGAGGCACAAAGCTCTGATACCACTTGATGGTCCCTAAATTGAAAAACACCAGACCAAACAATCAGAAGCACCAGAGGCACAAAGCTCTGATACCAATTGATGGTCCGAAAATAGGATCAAAAAGAAAGATCAGCAGCAAGAGCGCGTTTAAAAGGCTTTAAAATTTTGCTCGCTGCTGATACACTCTTTGAGCTGCAATAGCTCGTTTGTTCTTGAACATATAAAATCATCTGAGCACCGGAGACAGATCTGGTATGATTTAAAAATCATGCGGAAAATACCAGAACTGAATCCTAATATTTTAAAACAACTTAAACAGATTTATGTACAACATAAATCTGTTCAAGACTCGTGCTTGTGTGTGCTGCTGAAATGTTATGCTAAGTGCTGAACTGTTTATGCGAATGCTAAATACAAGCAAGTGCTGATATGTAAACGTGTAATGCTAAAGTAAATATGCAATACAGAAAGCTTAAAGAACACGATACTCAGCACAGCATATTTGTTTATGGAAGTTCGGATATCA
>KV004558.1:22244-46019 GCA_001598015.1 Dorcoceras hygrometricum | reverse complement strand
TTAAATCATGTTGTAGTCGTACATAAATCATCATAACATATAGGTTAAGGCATAACATAATACATAACATAACTTAAAAGAACATACGAGTCATATCCATGAAGTGAGAGCCGTTAAATTCGATTGATCAATCTATAAACCAACGTACGTGGCGGTGTGGTTCACCCGACCTTACCTCGGGATCCCTATATGTCACACCTCTATGCTTGCCACTTCATGTTGTAGTCGTACATAAATCATCATAACATATAGGTTAAGGCATAACATAATACATAACATAACTTAAAAGAACATACGAGTCATATCCATGAAGTGAGAGCCGTTAAATTCGATTGATCAATCTTTAAACCAACGTACGTGGCGGTGTGGTTCACCCGACCTTACCTCGGGATCCCTATATGTCACACCTCTATGCTTGCCACTTCACCATGTCGTGATCACATGGATCCATAAGCTCATAATCGTTATAAATTAACAGGGGATCCCCGGGCCCGGATACCCGGCTAACTCCCATCGTTACTTTGCCCCACAACACTTCAATTTCTCAAAATATTTTCGTTCATGCCTTAACATTCTTTAAACTTTCATGATGCATGCGTTTCGTAAAAATCATGCGACTTAAAATCTTGGCCCATCAATATATATTTAATTTCCTTAAAACATTCATACTTAAATACATAACGTAATACATAAATAATTAAATATATATTCATGGGCCTATGCATTATTTTTTCCTCGGCCCGATCAAGGACTGGCTCAAGTGACTAGCCCGCTAACTCTAAGCCCAAAGCCTCAACTAGACGATAAATAAATTCTAGGTCCAACTCAAAATGGCCCAAAAACTAAGGATGACCCTCTTTAAAATCGATTAAAGGGCTCGACCCAATATCGTTAAAAACAGACTTAAAATTCATTAAAGTAATTATCGGCCCAAAATCTATTAATTTGGCAAAAATCCTAATTTAATAAAATTCCAGCAACTTAAAAGAATAGAATTTGACTAAAAATAATTGACCCAAAAATAATTTTGACTCGAAATAATTTTTAACTTAAAAGTTGACTTGACCCGGTAAAAACGACCCGGACTTTAAAAATAAAATAACTCGGCCCAAAAATAAAATAATTCGGACCCGACTTAAAATATTGACGCACGAAGGTTAGCAACCGGAGGCACAAAACACGCACAAACACGCACAAACACACACTGCGCGGTGTGCGACATCAAGCCATTGGTTCGACCACAATTCCACCACTTCGAACCACGACCAGCCACTACTAGGACCACCATGAACCACTTAAACATGAGCAAGACCCCTCAATCATCCCATGAACCGAAGCCATGCAAAAAGGATCAAAACCGTGAGGTGCACATATGAGTACAAGCATGATCATGAACATAAACTTTGAGATCTGAAACATTCACATAAAATTCATGCATAATCTTTGTAAAAACAGTATATTATGATTTATATGGTGAGAAAAGAAAGAATATAACATGCCTTGGTTGATAGAGAAGAAAAATACGTGATACCGGGGCGGAGGACAATGGAGACGACCACACCTTGAGTTCCAATGGAGAAACTTGCAATTTTCAGCCACCAAGGAGAGTATGGAGTCTGAAGTTGGCTGATGAGAGGAGGGCTAGGGCAAATTTTCGAGTTTAGGTGGAGGGTGTGTGAAAAAATGGGCTAAAAAGCCCTTCCATCTTGTTTTATTTAAAAAAATATAAGCCCATCATTATACTAGCCCATCCCCTATTTAAAAAGGCTTAAAAACATTTAAATATCAGCCCCTAAGCCTTTAATTTTCGTAACATAAGGCCTCTAAATTTTAAAAGTGTCATAAAAGTCATAAAAATGGCCCGTATAGGCGAAAAACGGGTCCTCCTCGGTAACCGTGCATAAAATCTCATTTTCTTGGAGATTGTGCATAAAATAAAAATATTTTGCTTTAAAATATGTCTAAGTGCTAAAACATTAAAATATTTTCGATTTGGTCGACTCCGGACTCGTCCCCTCTTACAGGTCTCAAACCGTACCGTAAAGCGATAAGCACGCGTAGAGCATAAAATCATCACATAAACATATACATGACATGAAAATCATATAATCATAAGGTTTTCCTCCTAGTCATGCATTCAATTCACGTAATTAGGATTTCCGGGCGTTACACTAAAAACTGGAATGACTTTCCTACTGGTGGGTTGATCTTGACTGCTCGTAGCTTAAAGTCAATTATTACCCCATGCTTAGTTAGCCAATCTATTCCCAAAATCATATCAAATTCTGGCATTGGTAACACAATCAAATTAGCAGTAATCTTATGCCATTGAAGTTTGAGTTCTAAACTTCTAAACAGTTCGTGCGATACCAGCTTCTCCCGTGATGGTACCGACACACAATAACCTATCATTACTTGCTCCGGTTGAATAGGCAGTTTCTTAACAAAATCAGCAGCAATAAATGAATGCGTAGCTCCTAAATCTATCAAAGCTAGAGAAGGAAATCCAGCTATCGAAATTTCACCTGTGACTATTGTCGAGTCTGGAGGAGCTTGTTCAGCTGTCATAACAAAAGCTCTGCTGGTCACCAGTTGTTTGAGCTTTGGACAATTCTTCAAAATATGTCCAGGCATTCCACATTTATAGCAGACGTTTTGTCCAAGTCTGCATTGCCCCAAATAATTCTTATGGCACTTAGGACATTCTATTCTACTATTACCAGCAGGAACAGAGCTTATAGGTTGAATCTGTAGAAGCTTTTGCTCCTGAGGCCTCTGCTGGTTCTTGTTCTGTTTCTTGAATGGTCTCGGGTCCTTCTGTTAAAAGGCTTGTCTCTTTTGCTACCTTTTTTCATCAAGATCCTTCCAATCCTTTCAACTTGCAGGGCTCTATCCACTGCTTCTCTATAAGTCCTTGGCACGGATAGCCTAACATTCATTTTAAACATAGGCTTAAATCCTTCAATGAAATGATTCAATTTCTCCTCTGGATCTCTTCCAATCAATGGCACAAAGTAACACCCTCGTTCAAATATACGTGCATATTCTTGCACAGTTGAACTTCCTTGTTTAAGGGTCAAGAAATCCCTTTTTAACTCAGACCTTTTACCAGCTGGGAAGTATTGTTCAAAGAACACTTGCTTAAAATCTGCCCAAGATAAATTCAGTAGGTCCACAGACAATTTGGCCCCTTCCCACCAAATCATCGCATCTTCCCTTAACATGTAGATAGCGCACCTTGGCCTATCTAAATCAGACATTTGGAGGTACTAAAAAATAACTTCCATGGATTTAATCCAGCTCTCCGCAATTAGTGGATCAGTTGTACCACTAAATTCCTTAGGTTTCTGTCGTCTGAACTTCTCCTGGGGATCATCATTACTTGGTCCCCTACTGCTGGAAGATTGGCCATTGCCTCTATTATTTTGCTCTACCAGCATTCGTAACAATTGAGTGATATTAGCATTATTATCACTATCAGTTTCTTCTAAAGGAGTACTTCTTCTAGTTCTTCCTCTTCCTGTCATTCTATATTCTATAGCCCGTAATCCACCACATACATATATCAGAACATGCTAAATAATTTAAAGACAATGCTCTGAAAATAAACTCACAACTTAGAAGAACAGACGGTGAACTTTGATCCAGCTGATGGTGCGTGTGTTTATCACAGGAACGTTGCTCTGATACCATGTTGTGACGCCCGAACCCAACGGGGCCATGAGATCGGGGGTAAATAAAAATTTTCGAAACAAAAGAAGGGCTGAAAGATAATTTGTTACAAGCTGTATCCTTGTACTTCAAAAGAAATAGAAACTCAAAGGCAAAACTATCGAACACTAAATTTGCGCGCCAACTGCTGAACTTGGTTGCAGAAAAATAGAGTATATTATACTTTGCAATTGCGATTTACAACAGCTGCTATTCTATGTAAATATACAACCGTTGCAACTGATCTAATACAGTACATTCTAACTCAAAACAATACAACTGAGACACGGAAAACGTAGGCCTTGGATAAACACAACACCACCCAGCAGCTGTATTTCAAGTTTCACCTTCTGTTCGTTCTCCAGCTGTCGCACCTGCACCATTTTAAAAGCTAGTGAGCCTAAAGGCTCAGCAAGTAAAACCCGAATAATAACAATTTCATAAAACGCAGGCAGACATCATACATAAACATTTTATAAACAATTCTTTCGTAATCTTAGAGACAGGGGTTAATAGCCCAGCTCTTAACATCAATTTCTTTTCTTTAGATTATGGCATATAAGCTCCTCATGGTCCGTGTTGCACTTTGATCAAAATGACTCCCGATATCAGTTTTAGCATATAGCTCATATGAAAGGGCAGTCGACATCTAGACAACTGCTCACCCTTCTCCTTGGTGACCGTCAACTATCTATGACACAATCTTAAAATAAACTTTGTTCCATTAACATCCTTTCGTTAAACTTTCTTTCTTAAAATCTTCGGGTTCCATCATTTAAAACTCTCGATTGCCCTTTTTAAAAATTTACTGAGTATCGAATTCGACTTTAGGAAACATAACGTTGAAATGAGACCAGTCGCAAGAGAAACCAGTCGCAAGGAATACAACCAGCTGCAACAAAACCAGCTGCAAGACCTTTTTATTCAAAGCTATCGTTTAAAATAAAACGACGTCGTTAGCGCATCAACCAGTCGCAAAGAAAACGCTAAACAACCAGTCGCAAGAAAAAGCGCTAACACTTATATATACCAGACGCAATGAATAGTACCATTCGCAAGACTAATACCAGCTGCTACGAAAACAACGCAACTGCTGAATTTTACGAAAACAACGCAACTGCTGAATTTTACGAAAACAACGCAACTGCTGAATTTTACGAAAACAACGCAACTGCTGAATTTTACGAAAACAATCGCAACTGCTGAATTTTTACGATAAATGTAATATCAAAACAACAACTATGCTATCAGTCGTTGCCTAGCAAACCATACTTTATAATGATTCACCGACTACTGATTACACAGTTATCAAATTCTGATATTACAACTACTGAAATAAGAACATTCATAATCGTTCTGGGAATAAACTCGAATCCTCAGTGCTTTTAAAACATCAAAATCTTTCTGGAAAACATTTTGGAAGCATCATAAACATCATTTTCGAACCCATCTTCTTTCCCTTGAACATGTATAAATCGTTTCAAACATGAACTTCAACATATTTTTAAACATACAGGAAAGCAGATCCATAAGAACAACAATATATGCTTTAAATGGTGTAGCAAAGGATCAGCTTTTACTTGCCTTTAACAAAGCTTTGCGACAGCAACTAATTCCTGCAGAAATCTTCTCCTTGAGCAACGCACGAACTCTTCTGGAAATGTTTTGAAGAACACTTTAAGACTTTTCTTTGCAAATGATGAAAATCTTACTTTGAAAACAGGTTTTTATATGAAAGGGATTAGTGGCAAGCTACTTGTGAAATCAAGCATGACACACTTATAAAATTTTAGCAAAATTCCCTTCATATCATTTTAATTTGTAAAACACCAAACCTTTTTCAAAAGAAATCATTTGTCCTCCTTAAAATATTTTTCAATTGATTTAAAACCAGCTCGTGCATCGCTCTTTGGAGTCATCTGCTGATACCAGCCGCAGCGCATCTTACTTTCTAAAATCAGAAATACATAACATTTAAAATTGCAAATTTGGCCCATGAAATCAACAAAATGCATAAATGTGGTCCTATGGATTTTGGGGCGTTACAGATATACTTGCATCTTTTGCCCCACCATCGAAGTATGTCGAAGTCTCCTCATCTGCATCACTAAAATCAAATGTAGTGGTAAAATAATTTCAAGTTTCTGATTAGAACTTGAGGATACACATGGATATTTCATCTCTCACGCAATAAAAGTTGTGTCTTAGATATTTTAGAGGTTTTGTTACTAGTGGTTGTGGATTGTTGTATTAGCGTACCTATTTGTGCACCATATTTTTGCACTATATTCGTTATAAATATCAGTTAATTATTTCTAAACTAAACAAAATCGTAGCATAATAAGAACATGTATCAGTATTTGAGTTCAAAGAATCATGATATAAGGTAAGCAATTCTCATGAACCATCTAATTTTAATCTAGGGTCTAAAATATTAGCACATCAAAAAATATTAGTAATTTTTAAAAAATATTACCCATTTCATTTTTCATGCTAAAAATGTATTCAACTAATACATGATCATTATAATTTAAATGTTCACAAAAAATGTACCGTTGCGATTCGTCAAATGGCCTCTAAAGTCCCGGTAGTTCATCTTAAGGAGTACCTACATATGGATAAATCAATTGCAATAAAGCGTCTTATCAAATTCTGTGAACACGTAGTTGAATTTTTGACGATCGATACTGAGAAGGCTGGATGCCGATGACATCCAGCGTCCTCTTCAAATGCATGAAGAGAAGCATGGCCTCCATGGTATGTTCGGGAGCCTTGATTGCATGCGTTGGGAATGGTATGTTGATTTACAAGAGGTCATGATTCACCAATAATTGTGCTTGAAGCAATTGAGTCTCAAGAACTATGGACATGCCATGCATTCTTTGGGGTTGCCGGTTCACATAATGGTATTAACGTGTTGTATGAATCTCCCTTATTCAACAACTTATTGCAAGGAAATGCCCCTGAATTAATCTCACTGTGAACGACACTGAATATACGAAGATATATTATCCACCGATGGAATATATCCGAAGTGAGCTACTTTTGTGAAGGCTTTTCCTTGTCCAGAGGAACCGAAGAGAAGATAGTTTAAGGAAAGACAAGCGTACAAGAAAAGATGTAGCACATGCATTTAAAGTGCTCCAATCTCGTTGGGAGATTATCAGAAGTCCAGCTCTGTATTGGTCCAAGAAAATGTTGAAATTATTATATTAACATGCATTATTTTGCATAATATTTGTTAGGATCGAAAACAGGGGGTGTCCGTGAGCTCTCACACAACTCACGGAGGCTCTCACACAGCCTAAGACATCAATCCCTCAAGTTGCGTTCATTTTAAAGGTTTTTGAAAAATAAGCAGCACGCAACAAGGGAACCGGATCGCGCATGAAATGCACCAACGGCTCTGCGAGCTGGTTCAGCATATGCGATCTAGTTTATTTGTAACTTGAGCTGAAATAGCTCAGTGTTCTTGAATTTTAAGTGCACCGAGATACAGATTGAGTAATGAAATGAAATCATGCGGAAACAACTC
This sequence comes from Dorcoceras hygrometricum, assembly GCA_001598015.1. Taxonomy (NCBI): domain Eukaryota; kingdom Viridiplantae; phylum Streptophyta; class Magnoliopsida; order Lamiales; family Gesneriaceae; genus Dorcoceras; species Dorcoceras hygrometricum. Next base: position 38,773 of record KV004558.1, on the reverse strand, counting down.
AAACTGAGCTCTTATAATCAAAAGCTTATTAACAGTTTTAATCGCAGTTGTAAAATATGCTATGCGTATGAATGCAGAAAGCTGATACGCTGCAATTTGTTTATGAAGTTCGAAGCTGAATCTCCTACGTCTTTCCTTCTTCTGCAATGGGAAGGACCCACTAGAAGACTTTGATTACAGCGGTCTCCGGTGCAACCCGATCCGACAGCCCTCGACTGCAAGAACTCCTAGCACCTATGCACACCAGCCCGCAAGCTGTGTGTCTAACAATCACTTCTTTTACGCCTCAGTGAGAAAGGCTACACACACTTCTTTAACGTCTCAGTGCGAAAGATTACAGGAAAAGTGTTGGATTTGTGATTCACTCAACTAAGCAATTAGCTCTCTGCGCTCATATGTGAGTTAATCGTGTGTGAGACTTATACAGTGTAAGCTCTCTCTCTAATGTATTCTCACACACTGGGAAGTGCTTTTCTCTAAGCTGGTAGCTTGTTGTCTTCCAATTGATGTGCAGTCGAATAGAATAACTCATTAACGCTCGGTCTGTGCACCAGCTCACACCTGGGCACGGGACCAACTTGCACACCAGCTGTCACTGGGTGTACAAACTTTCGACTATGCACTGCTCTCTATTTTGTGCCTTTCTGCACTTATATTCTGTTTCGCTCTATTCTATTGTCTGCTATGTTAGTTCGGTCAACACTCTATTCTGCTTGTTGTCTGCTTGATGTATATAAAGCCTCTTGCAATTCTATCCGTTGGACACAAAGTTGTAGCCGTTGTAAGTTCTGACAATGTTGTACCTTGTGTCCTTTGTCATTTAATGCACTTGCATGCTTTAGTGACTTTGAGCTCTTCTTTATTAAATGCTTCTGCAGCCATTGCTGACTTTGAACTCTGTAAATTTCGTACCTGATATTGACAAAACAACGCAAATCAGTTTGAACTGACACAATACAATCTTCTCAATACTTGTGTTCAAACTGCTTTGCTCTGAGCTGATCTCTGTTCTCTGAGCTGGTTGCTTCCTGCTCTTCTCTGTTTCATCTCTAATTTGTTTCTACGCTCCCACTGATCTGTAAACTATTCTGTTAATCTTTGAGCTGCTCTAAACCGATTACTGAACTGTTCTTGCTCTGAGCTGGTGTTTGCTACATTGTACTGATGACATACTGCGTTTCACCACTCATCGTTTATTCACAGAACCACTCTGCTGTAGCATATACTGGCACTTCGTAGCTTAGCTCTTCACTACATTGTTCTGCACTTCAACGCTGATCTGAACCTGCTCTTGCTCCAAGCTGGTGGACCAGTTTGGGTGCTCTCTGCGATCTGGTTATCCTCTGCTGAGCCAGCTCGGGCGTCCCCTCACTGTGCCAGCTTGGATATCCGTCACTAGACCAGTTTGGGCGTTCCCTCACTGTTCTAGCTTAGACATCCTCTTAATCTGCTCTTGATTCGATATGCGATCAGCTCGCATCCATCTGCTACAGTTCTCTTCTTCTTCGCAACGCTCTCTGTACAGTGCTTTGTTCTCTCGACTACCTGAACCAGCTCGCTTCCAATCTGGTTCAAACTTTCCTGCGCACTTAGTACAAATCATTATTAAAATAACAGCAGGTTTTGTGTTAATCAAAATTAAGATTCTGATATGTAAAAACAGATCAACAATATTTTGCTGAAAATGAGGGGGCGACGTGAAAAATTGAGCCGACGATCAAGTTGATGAACCCGTACAACCCATTCAAGGCTCAATCCAAGGATTTCAGAATTACCTCTAGAAAAATTCTGAATGACACGACTCCCAAATGCATCGCCAACGTTGTGCAGCATATGTGGACACAAAACAACAACAATATTTAATTGAGTATTTGACATATTTTTGAAATGTTTTATTTTCATGTTAATTTATTCATGACGGTGATTTCTTTCAACATTACACGACTTTATTACAGTTATTATAAATTTTAGTTTGAATTAAATGTCACTCGGGAAATATATAAAAATAATATAATTTATATTAAATATAAAAAAATATATATTTTAATGAGAATGTATAAATAAGAATGACCGGATAATGAGGGCTATAAATAATGAATGTTAATATTAAAATATATGTTTGAGAAATAATGTGTTAATATTATATATATGTAATACGTGGATCATATGTTTTTCGATGAGTTGGTGGGTGTTCTAACGTGGCACGGATGCGGATATCATTAGATCAAGTAGAAGGAATTCATTGTAAAAATATGTAATAAGAAGCACTAATTGTGAATTATATGGAAGTGGTGCACCGTAAATACATGAACATACCAAGTACTAATAATATCTTACAGTGTTAAATCCTCAATGCATAAACCCCAAACATAACGAATCGTTGATCTCTATTTCAAATCGTGCACTTTAGTTGTACTCATTCACCATTTCTCGGTCCACTCTCCCATTGTTTGATGTGAGTTTCTTGTGTTGAAAAATAATTTTTTGAGCCCTTGAAATCCTTGATTGATTTTTTTGGTCAAAGGTTAAATAGCTAGTCGGATAATTATAATTCATTTGAAATTTAATCATTTCGACTCAAATTTTATGCCATATTGATAACTCAATGAGTCAGTTTCACTTGTTTTATAGATTAATTTTGAACAATTCTTGTTTTAATATTAATTTGAATTTTTTTAAAAAAAAATAGTGGATTAAATATTCATTCGCCATATAGGAGAATTCAAGGTGGAGTCACATAGGAGTAGACAGCTTGCAACTCCCGTTTAATATTAAAAACTAAATGTCTGATTTATCAAAATATTTGCTATTGACGACGATAGATTTCTTTGTGGGAGTTACATAAAATAAAATTACTGTTTTTGAAGTTCTCATAAAAAAATGTTTGCTATAAGTATACAAAACAAAGTAATAATACTCCAGTAATGCTTAATGCTTTTTTAATAAGAAATAACTCTATTGATATGTTGAGTTATTTGAATTGCAATATTTAAAATAAGAGACTAGTTTAGGAAAGTATGCCAAGAATGTATTGAAATTACTTCATCAGATCAATTACTAGTTAGTTTTTGAACTCCAAGAGTTAGGATAGAGTATAGATAAATGGACATTTATAAAATAATCTAACTAGATTACATTCTCTCAAAAGATGCCTTAGTGGTTTCATCAAACATGTTCAAATGCAAAATGCCATTAACCATGGTGAGATCATCACAATAAGATGAGAAAACAAAGGAAAGTCACTGTAAGTACTGCCAAGGCATTTGGCATTCATATTCTTAGACTTGTGACTTAGCGATTGAACTCATGGAACAAGTTTAGTTATTCTTTCTCTCTGGGCTCATCATCTTCATCATTTTTGAATCACCTTCTAACAGCATGTGATCCTCTACACTTGCTTGACCAGAAGCCTGGTCGAACTTTTCCGAAAATTTATGTTTTTTCCATTTTCAGATGCCTCTTCCACACTGTCAGCGAGTGCAACGGTCTTATTTTGGTTGATTGAGCCAGTTCTACCATTTTGTTCACAAAGTCTCAATCTGCTACAATGTTTCTTCCCCATTTTATGACTATTCATGACTCTGCTAGATAAAGTCCCCACTTGACAAATCTTGCACCAGTGATTATATGCCTTCTTCTTTGGATCATCTTCATTCTTTTGCACTTTCTGAATCACTTCTGACTGAATTTTCTTCGAACGTTCTGATCTTGGGTTTTCCAAGAATGGCAAATCATCTTCCTTCGATGTTGCCTCTCCCTCCTTATCAGATAACAAAGATTGAGCTTTATAATTCACCTTTTCCTCCTCCCCTGGATCAATGGTCGAAACAACACAATTTGACTTGGCAGCTTTACTGGAATAAAGTCCGATGCTATAGTTTTTCCCACCCCTCTGAGGAATCAATGCAGCCTCCTTCGATTTGTGTTTCTTTCCACCCATGTGTCCTTCTAGAGCCTTTTCGCTGGTGGCACTAACTTGGCAAAGGGCACAACTCCACTCCGCTTTAGCTTTCGTGTAATAAACAATATCAGCGGGGAGCTCTTCAGGTGGTGCCATGGCCTTCCTTTTTGATCCAGGTACATTTTCACATGGCTTTGTCTACAAGAATCAAACAAAATCCATATATTTTATTATAGTCACGCAGGGAAGGTGAAATGTGGGGAAAAATAAGAAATGGTATAATATTTCTAACGAACTGAACTTTTTCACCTTCCTACATTTCAGCAGCCAGACAATAATGACCAGAAAATGAAGAAAATAAAATGGAAGGGACCATTCACTATGGTGTTTATTATCAGTTCAGGGAGGGGAGAAGAACAAAACTCAAACAAATAAACCAAAAAAAGTAGATATTGATTCGTGAGACAGATATTAACAATGTAATAAAATAGAAAAAGTATGTATCTTCAATTAACATATTCATCAATTGAACACACACATTTCATAGGTAAAAGTTCTCCTATAAGTAAAACTTCCTGGGTCACTCCGTTTTGATCAAAACCTCTCCTGTACATTCCTGCTGCAGCCTCTCATTTTAGGCAACTTCAATGATGGCTCATGGTTCTTTCGGTACAAAACTAAATTTAGAGAATCATAGTGAACTTGAGATCATTTCACTATTAATTGTCAGCAATGATAGATATCTTGTGTTTTAACTCAATATACTAGACTAATTGAAAGAACTCCGACATGATCATATTTAGTAGCTAAACAGAGTCGCTCACTACTTCAATCATCCCATTCATTTGCATTCATGACATGAGAAATGAGACTGCTGAAATAACAGCAAATGTTGCATTCTCTTTCAAATTGTCACATTTATTTTGAAAATAATGTCCATAAAACATCACAAAATTACAAATACCATTTGGTTACAGCCACCAAATGACCAACAGGGTAATCTCATTGCATCTAAGTTTTCCCGCACATAACCTTCTTCCAGTGATCTCGAGGAATGTGGTCTACATTCATGTCAGTTGCATTCCTTGATGTATCTAAAACGCCTATGCTATGGTCACTTCTATCCTTGTTACATTAAGTAAACCAAATGCTTCAAAGATGTTGGCTCGATAATCTTCCACAATATTTGCTTTCACTCGATTCAGCAATCCAGCTTTATATAGGAAAAAGGTTTCTTTAACATCTATGAATAAAATGTATCAGAAATTCAAATACCAAATATGTGAAATACCGATACTATGACCCTTTGCATGCTTAAAGTGGACTGCCGCAAAAATTATAAAGGTAATCACTAATCACATTATTTAGTTCCCAGACGCTCGCACACAAAATACAGAAGGAAATACTAACCAGCAAAAGAATTCTTTCTTTTTTGCTGTTACCCTCAGATGCAGGGTTAACCTCTGGAAACCTCAGATCAGCAGACCTACTTTGACAGGGAGAAGCATCCAATCCTCCATTCTGATACCTCTGTTCCTGCTTTTTCTTATCCACAAGTGCCATGCCAAGTCTTTCCACTGCAGACCATCCTTGGGCCCTTGTCCCCGAAAGTGATGACCTCATTGGAGATTCAAACCTCATTACTGGTGGTGAAACATATGGACTCCCCTCGCAGCCTTTCCGCAGAGGAATTTCCCTCCCCATCATCAACTCCCTCCTCACCTCGATTTCTAGAGTGCGTCTTCTCACAATCTCTGACATGATTATTTCCTCCCTAATCCTCTCCCTTTCGATTTCCCTTCGAAGCACCTCGTGCAAGTCTTGAGGATGAAAATGAGATTGATGGCGGAGATTATTGGTATTGTCGTTTCGGATGTATCCATGATGAAGGCGCATAAAATCTGGGTCCATTAGTGCAGCTGAAACAACATGGAGTAAGCAATGAAGGCAATAATAAATACAGATGCAGTCAATAAGGTAGGATTCATCAAAGCACCAAACCATCCAATGTAAAGATGATTTTCAGTGCTGGTTATCCAGTTCCAGAAGCGCTTTCTCCTCTCCAAAATTGCAGTCATAAAATCTTGGTTTATTTAATTGTCATCAAACTAATCAAACGCAAGATGTTAAGATAATATTCCAATTTTTTTTGAAAAAAAAAAGGTCTTTCCAATAGAACACCTTGTCACTGTAATGTTACAAATGAAAGATAAAGTCTTATAATAATCAAAGGAAAAAAAATAAACTCTCCATAGTAAATTTCAAACAACTAAACCATCCTCTCGAAGAACATAACATGCAAACAAACTCATAAACTATACATATACTCTGAATGGGTTCACAAAAAACGAAAGAAAAACAAAACCGAATACATAAATCGACCTCCATGAGCTTGCTCTGGTGAAAAATAGCAACTTGGGTAAATGGCATGAGGAATGCGGGGCGAATCTTGTTGATTGTAGCCGCGATATTTGGGCTCCATCGTTCTTCAGAAATTTTGTCGACGAGTATGTGAATATTTGCGGATTTTTGGGATTAGGGTTTTTGAGAAGCTCAGGTATTTCTTTCCTTTTCACCTTACATTCGTTTTCACATCGACAAAGCGTGAAGGGATACGAGTCGTACGACCGATACTGAAACAGGGACTGCTCCATCTGCAAACTCTGTAGTTTAATGGAAACCTTTTTTTAGAAATAATTTTTATGAGATTGCTCATTATCATTATCATTATCATTATCGATCCTTGTTAGTGCATGCACTGTATGTGTGTCCCGTTAATTTTCTTCTTATTACACAGACATGTTCTGTAGGTTTGCTTTAGCTAGATTTTTTCTCATATATCGAAATTATTCAGTATTTGATTTTAATGCAGTAATTACTGTTTTTATGTTGTATGACTTTGGAAACTAAATTATTTAAAATTTCATTCTAACTTTGGAAATGATTGATTCATACGGTTGAAACAGAGATCGACGCAAGATTTTAAAGTTTGATCAATAAGAGGGTAACATAACTAAACGAATCGATTTACATAATCTAATTCAGAATTCTCCTATCGAAGGAAGTGATATGATTTTTTTCTAGGATCGAATTAGTACCAAATGCACGATGCCATTAAAAAGTTTGTCCTCAATTCAGTATAATATTTGTATAGATATACTTTTTTCAATAGAAGATAAGACTTGTTAATCTATTCAAATAAAAAGCAGATTCTCTAATATTTATATTTATATACAGTTTGTACGACTCACATACATAACAGACCCCTTTTTCCTCTTTTAGTAGTCAACTTTAACAGCTTTAGTTTTCTACTTTCTTTTGCACTGTGCTTCATTACACTCAAATGTTTTGAGATTCCACTGTTTCGATTTGCTAATCTCTTTGTTGTATAACAACTTTTATAAAGCATCATGACAACCATCAATACACACACACAAAAATAATAATAATTGTTATAGAGTAGAAGTTGTTCTACTCTATATATATATATAAGCCTTGTTCCATTAAAATAACTCACCCTAGAGGCTAGAGCCTATCCAATTAGAAAAACCACACTCACAATGAGATCCCAACTAATTTCATGGTTCATGATCTTCACCTTGCTTTCACAAATGCTAGCGGTCAGAGCTTTCGATCTAAGACGGGATTCCGCCGAAACAGGTAAATATAGCTAGAAGTAACGTAATTCTAATCAGTGTTTATATGCTAATTTCACTATCTCTAATTTCTAATTGTTAAATAATCTATAGGTGAGTAGTTGCTTGATTACTTTTAAAGATAACCCAGAATTTGATTTGTTTTGGTATTTTATGCAGATGCTAGTTTTCTTGTGAGGAAACTAAGGGTGGAAATGGATAAGAGGCATGAAAATGCTGAGGGGTTAGGAGTTGAAGTTCGTGCATATAATTTTAATCATTTTTTATAACACGATATTGTCAATCACACGATACTGACATATGTTGTGACATATCACCACTCTAGGTAAAAATAGTTTAAAATTGCAAAATTTTGGACCATTATTAGGATAAGCACTTGTCATGAGATCATATGTTATAATTTATGGTGTAATTTAATTTACTTATATACGTGTCGGCGCAAAGTATATTTTATTTTGTGCATTATGGTCAGACTGTTAGGCTCATGAGTCCCCGGAGATGCATGTCTAATTATTTGTGAGGTATCAGATCAGTTTTATCTTTCCCTAAATCCGGTCTTATCCCCAACAAAGATAGTATTATCCGTTAAGATATGATGTCGCAGTTTTTACGGCTCACATAGTCAACCTGATCAAAAGCGGTGCAAGTGACGCACAAGAGGCTTCCTATAGATTACCCATCTCAATATCGCTCTTAATCATATACGTTTAACCAAGTGCGGCTTATCCCAACAATATAGATGCATATGACTGAAATTTGCTAAAAAAAAACAAAACTTGACAAAATCCAAGTATATATTTTCAAAGCCAGGAATATTTCATATATATATTCATTTTATTGTAACAAATTTTCTGTGAGAATTGAGACTCTAACCGGGATTAGCTACTTTTTATATGTACAAATAATTTTATATACAAATTAGAGTACTGTTTGATAAGTTATAAATTAAATTATTGAAGGTGAAATATGCTCTATCAAGCTTAATTATTTTCTTAGTGTTAATTTAAGCACTTCCATATAATATGAATCATTATCAGACCTCTTATACTTTTTACTAGCATTTTTTATTAATAAACTACTTTTTACTTAGATTTGTAATCCGTAGGTTGTATTTTTTATTAATATATATATATATATATTTTTGGTAGTTTGGTATTTTTTTATTCAATAATTTCCATTTAATTGGTTATGTGTCATCTCAACCTGAATCAGACAAGCATCAAATAATATGATAAAATTAGATATTTTTTTCACCTTAGCCTGTTGTTATATTTACATCAAGTAAGTAACAACTGCGACTGACTTTGTAAACATTTTTTATATAATCAAATTTATCTGTCAGCACATACCCTTATTTTCCTTAAATCATAAAAATCTCACTTAAATCATAAAATATGAAGAGTGAAATTTTCTACTCTCTGGAAGAGCATCCAATAAATGGAATTAGATTCGACAAAAATAAAATGGCAAATGATGATTATCGGTCACAATAAGTTGAGTGTATTAGAATTGAGATCTGGTCAATTGAAACTATGAAGGTCCCATGCCGTCCAAACTTCATTGAAAGTTAAAACTTATACTTGAGATTAAAGGATCGGACAATGTTAAAGTCGTCGAATAGTTATGTTTACACCGCTTTTTTTAATATTCTAGTTTTAGAAACAATCATAAACAAAGATTTTAAAAAAATCTTTCAAGCAATTGAGTTAAAGTTCTGATGTAGCCAAATTATCTCAGCCGACGAGTCGATACCACCACGTCAGGAGCTCGGGACGTCAGCACTGGTGGATGGAAAGTGTTTTTTATTCACGTCTGCAACCACAGATCAAGGGTCAGAGGGCGTCGGAAGTGTGTCCGACGAAGCCCCTCCAATGTTAAGTCAGACAGGACACGAGAACAAAAAAAAGGGAGCAAGGAAAATATATGCTGGAGGCAAAGAATGCTAGAATGTGTATGTGAATGAACGAGACATATCTGATATTTATAGAGGGGTTAGGCGGTGAAGGAGAGCATATCTTGGCGAATATTCGTCTGCACCGGGTATCTCGGGGCGAGATATTCTCCGTGATCCTCGGGGATCTTGTCGTTTAAATTAGGAAAGAAGTATCATCCCTGGATTCTTCAAATAAGAAAATACGTATCTGGGCTGGATTCTGGTAAATATGGCATTGTCATCGGGAAACACTCCCAATCTGAGCAAAATTCCTCGGGCAAACTCCCGATCTCCGCCAGAGTCCTCGGGAAACTCCCGATCTCCGCGAGAGCCCTCGGGAAACTCTTGATCTTAATAGCGTAGGTCGGGATCTGGAGCTTATCGCTCAGTCCTGCGGGTCCCGAGGTGGCAATATGGGACATCAGGAGTATCCCCGCGTTGAGTCCTAGACGAAGGATTGAAGTATAGGATTGCGCATAACTGAGGTCGGGACCTGAGATGAAATCTATAATTCTAAAGAAAACAATGATCCTCGTGACGTCGTATTTCAATCCTTGACAAAGAGACACGTGGACGGCTAGATGGAGGACAGGTTGTGATTTCAGGAGAAGACCACGATCCGCGTGAAGATGCATCTCAGTTGTTCAGAGGATTTGAGCGAACAGTCCAGATTGAAGGATCCCGATAACCGAGGTGACCGTTGGAGTTCCCCAAGTGATCTGGGCCATTGATGAGTGTGAGATCGCACGGTCACAATTCCTCCCGAATTCTTATAAATACTTCGACGATTCCAGTTCATTTCTCGCTTTTGCTTTTCACCGCACCGTTACTCTGTCCAAATCTTCTCTCGCTCCCGAGCTCTCTATCTGTTTTCCTAGTCTTTCATTCTCCACTTAGTAAGTTATATCTTCTTTTACCATGTCTTCCTCTACGGATAGTGTTGTTAGGACTGTAGCTGAGTCAAGAGAGTATCCCCTCAAGTTCCGAGACCAAAGAGCCTTGGCTTCCCGACCAGGCTGAACTGGGATCCTCGAGTGCACCTTGGTACGAGAAGAAATCCACAAACCTTAAGTTGTCTGACATCCCCCTAATCAAGGAGAAAGGGGGGATGTTGGACAAGTTCGAGGTAGTCCTTCCGCATCCCGACGAGAGGGCTCACCATCCCCCTCCCGACGTCCACACCTTTTACCTTAACCAAATAGAAATGGGTCTTAGGTTTTCGATCCGGAGGTTCATTACTTCCCTATGTCAGCACATAAAGGTTAGCCCGATCCAGTTAGCCCCGAACTCATATAGCTTCCTCTTAGCTCTGGCCGTCCTCCTTAGCTACCACAACATTCCCCTCATTCCCTACGTCTTAATGCAACTGGTCCAGATTAAGAGGCTGGGATCGGGGAAATTTTATCTCTCCCACAAGGGAGATCATACTTTTATCAAGAGGAACCCGAGCTCTCACAAGGGATGGATGAGCCGGTTCTTCTACGTTAAGAGGGGCGAGCGGACGAGGAACCCTTGGAGGTGTGAGATGTCGTGGAGAGATACCATATATACCCTCATACCCTCAACAACCGAGCGTGTTGGCGACAATGGCGGATCCGGATCCCGTTTCCCCGAGGCGTAGCGGAAGTTAAAATTTGCCCCGGGATACGTTCAATACATCAATACAGTTCAATAATCATACATAGGATATTTATCGAATCGTTACCTTGCTGGCGCCTAGCTCCAACCGAAATCACAGGGAAACTGGCTCTTGAATTGTAGGCGGTGGTAGATCCTCCTAATCAGGTCCACGACCGGAATCAAGATTCCTCCGTCAATCTGCACTAGAAGATCTGATGGATTCTGGCACGGACGAAAACTCCTCATCGTGGTGATCGAAACAAGTCCGATCACACGACAAACGGACGGCGACGACGCGGTGGAGGCGCGGCGGTGGCGCGACGGTGGGCGGTCGTGCGTGACGTAGAGGGGGGGCGGCGCCTATGTGTGATGGAGGCTAGGGTTATGTTGTGTTGTTCTTGTGATGCCCTAATACAAGACTAGTATATAATAAATATACATGGGCTTGAACCGGTCCAATGGACTTGGGTCAAGCCCAGGTCCATATGAACATCCGGTTCAATTAAATCATCACGGTTTCATCATAACTCCGATCGACTCAGTTTCCAAAACTGAATATATTATGATGTGAAAAATAATTTTTCAGATCACCTAGACCAAAATTACAGTTTAGCCCCTCAACTTTTGGGAAATCGCAATTTGACCCCTGTTGACTTTTAGGAAGTCGCACTCCCTAAAATCCCCCTCCTATGCTCAACACATTGAGCTCAGTTTCCGTGCAGAATCATGAATCCAGTACTTGTGTGACCCTCAATGGTTTAGGGATACAGCTAGCCGTGGGCCCACAACCATTGTGGCTCCGAAATCACAATTTCGGACTTGCCCAACGGATCATGGTAAAGCGCCTAGCAACATCGCCCCATGATCCCCTAGGTATCACTGATAGTGCCTGCAAGAACCATTTGATCGTGGTTAGCGTACAGTACGATCCTTTCTACACATATATCCCGATCAGATCAACGACCATTGGTAAATCGAGAGTCGATAGAGATCCGATAACTATGCATATATCTTGGAGATTAAATAGTGACATCGTGAGTGTAACTAGGCAAACCCATTTACCTAAAACACATCCAGTACTCTGGCCAGAGATTTATCACACTATTGTCTCCTCAGATAACATAGGATATCCAAGCATGAAAGCGAGCGGTGAATCATCGACAACGAAGCATCGACTCCTACATGCATCGGGACCTCACTCAATCCCGTCGCCTAATGACCCCAAGTGAGTCGGCAAACGGGTCAAAGTGAGACGCCTATCATGTAGAGTCTCAATGGCGTTTCGAGTAGTGAGGACTAATCAGTACAACCAAGACCTCGGACTTATCAACTCGACAAATGGTAACCACTTGAAAAGTCCGAACGAGGGTAGTTCGATAGATCACCAGGTCACTATCCATCTGCATGCTCAGAACATCACAATGTTCCCTACCAATAAAACATGGTACTTCACATCGCAGATGCTAGTCTCAAACTCGGGCGGCCTTATCCTCATTTTGACGGCTCAATCGACTAGGAACGTATTCAGAATGCACAGTGACTATTAGATGTGTTTCATGATAGCCATCATATCCACTATCACATCTAACATACACTATGGCGCATTCTAGGTCTTTATCCAACACAATTGTTAACATTATATAACACAATGAAAATAAAGAGTGCCATAAATAAATGCGTATTTCATAAATAAAGATTGTCATATACAAGAGTCTATAAAAACCCACACGCCACAAGTTGTCTAGTTGGGCATCTACTCTAACAATCTCCCACTTGCCCTATAGCCAACTACTCATCAGATGCAGTCCCATTGTTTCGTGATGTTTTTCAAACAACGGTCCTGGCAAGGAAGTGGATCAGCAACGTTGTCCACAGATTGTCATATACAAGAGTCTATAAAACCCACACGCCACAAGTTGTCTAGTTGGGCATCTACTCTAACAATCTCCCACTTGCCCTATAGCCAACTACTCATCAGATGCAGTCCCATTGTTTCGTGATGTTTTTCAAACAACGGTCCTGGCAAGGAAGTGGATCAGCAACGTTGTCCACAGAGGCGACTCTCTCAACTGCTATGTCACCTCTAGCCACAATATCCCGGATTATGTGGTATTTCCTCAGTATATGTTTGGATCTTTGGTGAGACCTAAGCTCCTTTGCTTGTGCAACGGCACCCGTGTTGTCGCAGTACACCGGGACTGGACCAACTCCATCAGGAATGACGCACAACTCTTGGACGAAATTCCTTATCCTCAGTGGTTGAATCCGCGATGGTGTCTTGAATCCGCGATGGTGTCTTGCTTGGAACTCTTCCAAGAGACAACACCACCATTGAGCATGAATACAAATCCAGAGGTTGACTTCGAATCATCCACGTCACATTGGAAGCTAGAATCAGTGTAGCCTTCCAGTTTCAGTTCATCACCCCCATAGACCATGAACATATTCTTAGTCCTTCGCAAGTACTTAAGAATATCCTTCACAACCTTCCAATGCAATTGGTCGGGGTTGGTCTGGTAGCGGCTCGTGACACTCAGAGCATATGCGACATCCAGTCTAGTTGAGATCATGCCATACATGATACTACCTATTGCCGAGGCATATGGCATGCGTGTCATACTCTCTATCTCCTCATTAGTCTTCGGACACATAAACTTAGATAGAGTGACTCCGTGGCTCATAGGTAGGTGTCCTCTCTTGGACTCTTCCATAGAGAATCTCTTAAGTATGGTATCGATGTAGGTAGCTTGGGTGAGTCCGAGCATCCGTTTCGATCTATCCCGATAGATCTGTATTCCAAGAATATAGGATGCTTCACCCATGTCCTTCATCGAGAATCTACTAGACAACCATACTTTAGTTGACTGCAGCATTCCTACATCATTCCCAATGAGTAGAATGTCATCAACATAAAGTACAAGGAATGTCACAGCACTTTTAACTACCTTTTTATACACACATGTCTCCTCAGGATTCTTGATGAAACCAAATTCCTTAATTGTTTCATCGAATCTCAGGTTCCAACTCCTCGATGCTTGTTTGAGACCGTAGATCGATCTCTGAAGTTTGCATACCTTATGCTCACTTCCTACAGATGTTAAACCCTCAGGCTGCGTCATATAGATCTCTTTCTTAATGTTTCCATTAAGGAATGCACTTTTCACATCCATTTGCCATATCTCATAGTCGTACCATGCGGCTATGGCGAGTAAGATTTTAATTGACTTGAACATTACGACTGGTGAGAAGGTTTCATCATAGTCAACACCTTGCCTTTGAGTGTAACCTTTCGCGACCAGTCGTGCCTTGTAGGTCAATACCTTACCGTCAGGCCCAAGTTTCCTCTTGTATATCCATTTGCACCCAATAGGAACAATTCCTTCGGAAGGATTAACAAGAGTCCAAACTTGGTTCGCATGCATTGAGTCAATCTCAGACTGCATTGCTTCAAGCCACAAATTAGAATTAGCATCGGAAATTGCCTCCTTGAAAGTCCTTAGATCACATCCAACAACTTGATCACTCTGATCATCTTCAAGAAGGAAACCATATCTTTCAGGAGCCCTAGGAACCCTTTCGGATCTCCTAGGTGCGACCATTTCTGGTACTGGCTCTGGAGGTGCGGGAGATTCACTTGGTACTTCAGTTGGTTCCCGAACCTCTTCGAGTTCTACTATTTTGCCCTTTCTATCAAGTAGAAATTCCCTTTCCATAAAGGTGGCATTCCTAAAAACAAATATTTTTGTTTCGTTTGGATAGTAGAAGTAGTATCCAATAGAATTCTTTGGATACCCAATGAAGTAGCATAAGATGGATCTAGTATCCAGCTTATCTCCCACTGTCTACTTCACGTAAGCAGGACATCCCCAAATCCTCATGTATGAGTATTTGGGTGGTTTGCCCATCCATATCTCATATGGAGTCTTATCCACTGCCTTGGTGTGGACATTGTTCAACAACATTACCGCCGTTGAACACATAGCCCCAAAACGAGGTAGGAAGCTCAGTGAAGCTCATCATAGATCGAACCATGTTCATCAAGGTTCGATTACGACGCTCCGCTACACCATTGAGCTGTGGTGTGGTCGGAGGGGTCCACTGCGAGAGAATCCCATTCTCTTTCAGATAGTCTTGAAATTCAGCACTCAAGTATTCACCACCTCGATCGGATCGAAGTGCCTTAATACTTTTCCCTAACTGATTTTCTACTTCAGCCTTGAATTCTTTGAACCTTTCAAAGGATTCAGACTTGTGCTTCATTAAGTACAAGTACCCATACCTAGAGTAATCATCGGTAAAGGTGATGAAGTATGTGTGACCGTACTTAGTACCAATACTAAGTGGGCCACACACATCAGTATGGATCAAATCAAATGGGCCTTGAGCACGTTCAGGCTTGCCCTTGTAGGATTGTTTAGTCATTTTTCCTTTGAGACAAGACTCATAAGTCGGTAGGGAGTTAATGTCTGACAAATCAAACATGTCACTCATAACTAACTTGTTCATCCTTCTTAGAGAAATATGACATAGCCTAGCGTGCCAAAGTTGTGCTGGGTTCAAGCTAAAATGTTTCCTTTTAATTGTTGTTATATGTGTTTCCACATCGCGAGTTGGAACTGGTTTTAATTTTAATGTGTATAGATCGTTTTCGCGTTCCCCAAATCCAATCAAACATTCATTCTTGTATATATTGCAAATCGAATTAGCAAAAACACAAGAATATCCATCACTATCAAGCATAGAAACAGAAATAATGTTCTTTATTAATTCGGGAACAAATAAAACATCTTTCAATAACAACTTAAAATTTGACGATAGAAATAAATAGACATCTCCTATAGCTACTGCAGCAACTCTTGCTCCATTGCCCAGCCTCAAGTGGGTCTCACCCTCTCTAAGACGTTGGCTTCTTGTCATCACTTGCAAATCATTGCAGATATGAGATCCACATCCGATATCAAGTACCCAAGAAGTAGAATTAAGAGACATATTTATTTCGATATAGAACATACCTTTCGCAGTTCGCAACTGCTCGAGGTACTCCTTGCAGTTCCTCCTCCAATGCTCAGGCTTGTGGTAGTGGTGGCAAATATCCTCGGTCTTGTTTGACTTGGAAGTCTTTGCCTTTGGCTTCTTAGTGGGTTTTCCTCCTTCGCAGGGGCATAACGCTTCTTACCCTTGCGTTCCTCCTCCAATGCTCAGGCTTGTGGTAGTGGTGGCAAATATCCTCGGTCTTGTTTGGCTTGGAAGTCTTTGCCTTCGGCTTCTTAGTGGGCTTTTCCTCCTTCGCAGGGACAGAACGCTTCTTACCCTTGCGTCTGGGCCCCTTCCTCGTAGAGGAAGAAGAGCCCATAAGGAGGACGGGCTTGTCCTTCTTTATGGTTCCCTCAAACACGACCAGCATGTTAACCACCTCTTC
>KV004558.1:1717-20465 GCA_001598015.1 Dorcoceras hygrometricum | reverse complement strand
CTATTCAAACAGTATCCCAAGCCACGTCTGTTTCTTACGCTAACGACATCGTTTCATTTAACACATCTGTTTCAATGTTAGCGGATATCCTTACAGCTGTTTTACGATAACCGTGAACAGTGAAGATCTGTTTTGTTTCCCAGTACAGTTTCTTCTAGTTGCGACTGTTTCATTTCAGCGATGAGTTTCAGCAGTCGAATTCGATAATCAGTAAAGTTTTAAAAATGGGAAGCAAGTTTTAAAGAAAGGAACCCGATGATTTTTAAAAGAAGATTTCAAAGAAAAGATGAGAAGTTAAAGGAACAAAAGTTTATTTTAAGGATTTATGGCATAGATAAAAGACGGTCTGATGGCGACAATGGCGGATCCGGATCCCGTTTCCCGGGGGCACAGCGGAAGTTAAAATTTTCCCCGGGATACGTTCAATACACGAGCCTGTGCTCTGATACCACTGTTGGCGACAATGGTGGATCCGGATCCCGTTTCCCGGGGGCACAGCGGAAGTTAAAATTTTCCCCGGGATACGTTCAATACATCAATACAATTCAATAATCATACATAGGATGTTTATCGAATCGTTACCTTGCTGGCGTCTAGGCGCCTGGCTCCAACCAGAATCACATGGAAACTGGCTCTTGAATTGTAGGCGGCGGTAGATCCTCCTAATCAGGTCCACGACCGGAATCAAGATTCCTCCGTCAATCTGCATTAGAAGATCTGATGGATTCTGGCACGGACGGAAACTCCTCGTCGCGGTGATCGAAACAAGTCCGATCACACGACAAACGGACGACGGCGGCGCGGCGGTGGGCGGCCGTGCGTGAGGTAGAGGGGGGGCGGCGCCTATGTGTGATGGAGGCTAGGGTTATGTTATGTTGTTCTTGTGATGCCCTAGTACAAGACTAGTATATAATAAATATACATGAGCTTGAACCGGCCCAATGGACTTGGGTCAAGCCCAGGTCCATATGAACATTCGGTTCAATTAAATCACCACGGTTTCATCATTACTCCGATCGACGATCAGATCGGATCGATCGACTCAGTTTCCAAAACTGAATATTATGATGTGAAAAATAAATTTTCAGATCACCTAGACCAAAATTACAGTTTAGGCCCTCAACTTTTGGGAAATCGCAATTTGACCCCTGTATTGAGCTCAGCTTCTGTACGGGAATCATGAATCCAGTACTTGTGTGACCCTCAATGGTTCAGTGATACAGCTAGCCGTGGGCCCACAACTATTGTGGCTCCGAAATCACAATTTCGGACTTGCGCAACGGATCATGGTAAAACGCCTAACAACATCGCCCCATGATCCCATAGGTATCACTGATAGTGCCTGCAAGAACCATTTGGTCGTGGTTAGCGTACAGTACGGTCCTTTCTACACATATATCCCGATCTGATCAACGACCATTGGTAAATCGAGAGTCGCTAGAGATCCGATGTGACCCTCAATGGTTCAGTGATACAGCTAGCCGTGGGCCCACAACTATTGTGGCTCCGAAATCACAATTTCGGACTTGCGCAACGGATCATGGTAAAACGCCTAACAACATCGCCCCATGATCCCATAGGTATCACTGATAGTGCCTGCAAGAACCATTTGGTCGTGGTTAGCGTACAGTACGGTCCTTTCTACACATATATCCCGATCTGATCAACGACCATTGGTAAATCGAGAGTCGCTAGAGATCCGATAACTATGCATACATCTTGGAGATCAAATAGTGACATCGCGAGTGTAACTAGGCAAACCCATTTACCTAAAACACATCCAGTACTCTGGCCAGAGATTTATCACACTATTGTCTTCTCAGATAACATAGGATATCCAAGCATGAAAGCGAGCGGTGAATCCTCGACAATGAAGCATCGACTCCTACATGCATCGGGACCTCACCCAATCCCGCAGCCTAATGACCCCAAGTGAGTCGGCAAACGGGTCAAAGTGAGCGCCTATCATGTAGAGTCTTAATGACGTTTCGAGTAGTGGGGACTAATCACTACAACCAAGACCTCGGACTTATCCACTCGACAAATGGTAACCACTTGAAAAGTCCAAACGAGGGTAGTTCGATAGATCACCAGGTCACTATCCATCTGCATGCTCAGAACATCACAATGTTCCCTACCAATGAAACATGGTACTTCACATCGCAGATGCTAGTCTCAAACTCGGGCGGCCTTATCCTCATTTTGACGGTCCAATCGACTAGGAACGTATTCAGAATGCACAGTGACTATTAGATGTATTTCATGATAGCCATCTTATCCACTATCACATCTAACATACACTATGGCGCATTCTAGGTCTTTATCCAACACAATTGTTAACATTATATAACACAATGAAAATAAAGAGTCTCATAAATAAATGCGTATTTCATAAATAAAGATTGTCATATACAAGAGTCTATAAAACCCACACGCCACAAGTTGGCTAGTTGGGCATCTACTCTAACAGAGCGATCCCCCAACCTTGTCTCTTTCCTCGCTGCTATGCACGATAAGAGCTACAGTGCACCCGAGTTGGTCAGGGAAGACCACCTGTGCTACTTCGGGTTCAGCAGGAAGGGGTTCGAGCTGGTCGGGGACTTAGGTATCACCATTTCCTGCCTTAGCCATGTCATCACATACGTCCGAGCCTGTATCTTGTCCGAACGGATATTTAACTTGCTTCTTCTCTTGCAGCTTAACGCATGGGCAAGGCGGCGTTGCTAAGGTACCTGCAAGAGCGTTTCGAGGAGGGTGCCTCGGGGGCCACGCCCGAGGTCGCTAATGTCGTTAAGAAGAGGAAGGCCTCCTCCTCCGTCGAGAAGGAGGCCAGGCGCCAGAAGAAGAAGGGAGCATCTCCTCATAGGCGCAGCCCGCTCCAACAGTCAAGAAGCGCCGGGCGCCGACGCCCCCGATACCGACAATCGAGGAGCGTTCCGACCCGATGCCTGTTATTGTTATTCCTGAGGTCCCTTCCTCGAAGGTGGGACCGACGACGGAGATGGGTCCTGGGCGAGCTCTTGCCCTAAACCTTTTTGAGGACTCTCTGGTGGTCTCTCCATCCGGGGTCGTGGCTACGAGATTTCTTTGCAACATGGTCCTGGACAGGGACGCTGCTCGGTTGCGAGGTGCCATCAACTCCGATGTCGTGGGCTTATTAGCGGCCCAATTCGCAGCGGTACATTCCGGATCTTCCCAAACTTTATTTTTTTACTTGCGTTAGCCTTCTAACCCTTGATTCTTATGTAGACAATGGCTTGGTGTGGCGAGGTGATAAAACGCCACCCAGGCTCAGCGAGAGGTGAACTCCACCCATCAGTCCTTTGACGATGTGATGGAGCCCCACACCGAGCTGGAGATGTGGGTCAAGGAGCTAGAGGCTATCAGGGCCCGGAGAAGAAGGCTGCCGAGGCATAGAAGGAGACGCTAGAGGCCGAGCTGGCAGCCGAGAAGGCCGCTTGGACTGCTGATGGGGAGGTGTTTGCGGCCGAGAAGAGAGGGCGATGGAAGCCGAGCTCGAGGCCCTCCTTGTTAAGAAATTTACAGTGGAGCTCGAGCTTGAAGATACCAAGGCCCGAGCTGAGACGGAGATCGGGCGCCTGAGGAGTGAAGCCGCGAACACATGGGATCTCGGTAAGGAGGAGTTTTTGAAGTCCTCTGAGTTTGACAATCTGTGCGCGAAGAACTCTCTGGCTTAGTTCGAGATCGGCTTCCAAAGTTGGTAGCTCAATTCCGAGCCAATGGCTACTCCGAGGAGGAGCACCCGACTCCCTTCCTTAGCATGACTCGGGCCTTGGATGAGCTGCCCATCGATGACGAGGAAGAGACAGATGAAGGGGACGAGGAAGAGGATGATGAAGGCGCCACTCCCCCGAGCCCCCCTAAACAATAGTTGTACTTATATTTTTCATTACATTGTAAATTCTGATGTCTTAATGAAATTCCGCTTTTCTTACTCCCTTTTTTCCCGAACTGTCTTTTGCAATAACAACTTAAGCACGACGTTGGATAACCCAAGCCGCTCCGGGCGTCGACGAAACACGCATAACTTACACTTTAAACGGGATAACCTGAACAAACCACACATAACTGAGCATACTAACCCGAACAATTCAAGAATTGAGCTTTATCAAAACGTAAAAAGTCACCCCACGTAGAGAAACAGTGCTCAAGATGGGGCAGATCCCTAAACGGGTTAGTCTCTCGTTCTCAGTAAGCTTCTATCCATAGAGAAACCCGAGTTGGTCGTGCCCCATGCTAAGAGTTCGTCCCTGAGCAAGGCTGTCGCCCGAGGAGGTGCCCTTGGGAATGGAGCCTTGAGTCGTCATGTTAGTCAGGTTTATGCGCTTGCCAATAAGAATTGGGCTTTGGCGTCGAGCTGATCGGGCATATGCGCTCAAGTGGAAGAGTCACTCGAGGAGGTGTCAATTGGGCTTTGGTGCCAAGCTGGTCGGGATTATGTACTCAAATGGAAGAGCCACTTGAGGAGGTGCCAATAAGAATTGGGCTTTGGTGTCGAGCTGGTCGGGCTTATGTGCTCAGGTGGGATTACCATCCGAGGAGGTGTCAATAAAAATTGGGCTTATGTGCCGAGCTGATCGGGCTTATGCACTCAAATGGAAGAGCCACTTGAGGAGTTGCCAATACGGGATTGGGCTTAGGTTCCGAGCTGGTCGGGCTTATCTCATCTGTTCTATTCGACTTTGTTTTGTTCTGTTCTGATCTGATTCTGCTTTGAATTCTTTTGAACACTTTCTCTGGGTTGTTCTATATAACTGATATGCTCTGCTCTTCAGTTGATCTAATATCTGAACACAAGCTGATCTGATCTGACCCGAACCGATTCATCTGAATGAGAGCCTATTCTGTTCTGCTTACTGCTCTTGTTCTCATTTGAACTGAACTGCTCTTAACTGATCTGATCTTAACTATTCGAGTATAAAAATATATTAATTAGTATAAACTATAAGATTTTGAGTCTAAAATTGAAACAAGTTTATTGATATCAATATTTGTATACATGTTTAAACAAACTCAAATATTAAATATTAGTATAAATATTTTTAACTTTTCAAATATATATATTGATATCATATTTTTTTTATATATTATATTTGAAATATTTAGTTTATCAAATATCATATATTATTATCATATTTTGAATTTTTTTTTTCGATTTTCGTACAAAGAAAACACTTATATCATTGATTAGATTAGTACAAGTACCCATTTTTTCCAGAGTAAAACCTGTGCGTGCAGTGAGTGTTAGAGAAATCTGTTTTAGACCAACATGTACGAGCATAATTATTTTTTTGAAAGCAATTGATTGACATATTAAGTTTAGACTTTAAATCAAATTTACCACAAAGAAAGAAGGCTAGATTGTTCTTAAAAATAAAATAAATTGTAAATGAACGAAGATAATAAACCGTCACTCCGTCAGAAGTGAATCGGCACAAAATCCAGCTGCCCAAGCGTGTCGACGAATAGATTCGGGAATTTAGGGTTCTTGCTCCAATTGATATCAGGCATCCATTATTCTTGCGCCGTTCTCAATTCCATTTAGTTAGAAAAATAAAATTGGCTTTTCGAACCAGAAGTTCGGATACTAAGGTAGTAAAGACCTAAACAATCATCTCCACTAATCACACATACTGCTACTTTTGTCCCTCTTTTTAGTGGTTTCTCCTCATACCATATCTTTCTTTGATTCGTTTTCAATTTCCTTTTTTTTTATAATATATTTATGCTTTGTTTTTGCCCTCCCGACTGGTGACTGCTGAACTCGACGGTAATTTTGTGGGATATGGTGCAATAGACTTTTAATGTGCTGAAATGCGTTATGTCTATCTTGTTATTTCGGATTATTGACGTTCCTTTTGATGACGTGTTGACTGTTCAATTTGTTACTCTATTCTGTTCCGAAAAGATTTTTGAATTTCCATACATTTATTTCAAATTTTGTCAATGAGATATACACACTTTTCTATAGCTGAAGCTGAGATAAGTTAAAATTCTGAATTTGGTCGACTATGCTGAATTACTTTTTTATTTTTCTCATCATGTTGCTAATATTTTATGAAAACACTAGCTATTTATTGCGCCTTTGATATGACTTGAGCCTTTGAATGAGTGCAAGGCGGTGAATATCCTCCAATTTTCTTAGTATACTGGCGGGACATGATACCAGATTGAGGAAATATAAATTAAAGGAAAATCTGTAGAGTGTTAATAATTCAAGGCCTTTAGGATCTAGTACACCCTGATATTTTGTTGAAATGTGATGTAATCACATCATTTCTATGATGTTTATTGGTTTTAACTAATCATAGCTGGTAATGTTCAGGTGGAGTGGTCACCATGGTCTCTGGATTGATAAACGCCAATCCTACTGTTTATGAGAAAAAGGAACGTCGAGCTCGAATATCACCTGGCGATGTGGATGAATACCTTGTTGAACCGATTGACCAACAAGAAATATTCGATATCCTTTTATTTGATGTTGATTTATTTCTTTGACCCACTTTGATATGTTCTAATATGATTTGGTTGAATTTGATTTGGGGGAGCTTTTGGCTGCCTGTGGGGTGTCTCAAGTCTTAGCCATTTTATAAATATTGGAACTCTTGCTTAGAATGTGGTGCCAAAAGCTCTTCTTGATAAACTAATGCATGTTCACTCTTGAGGTTTCTGTTGTGGTGATTCAAAGAGCTACTATTATTGAGAATCAATGTGTACAAGTTGTTACTCAATTCTATGCACATCAGGTAGTATTAGATTTTTTCCTTTTTCTTTTATTAAGGTAGTCATAGATTGAGTATTACCATCTGGCTGTCTTACTTTTTCAAGACACACGTTGATTTTCAGGAAATTTTTTTACTGAATTTATGTTCAGCAAATATGCTTCAGTGAGAAAAGGGAATTTTGTGCCTTTTTGGACTCCTTTCCTTCAATTCACTACCATGGGTTGATAGTTTTGTATTAAATGTTGAATACCACAATATGAAATGAGATTGTTCCGTGTCCACGGTGTGGAAATTTTGTATTTCTTAATGTTCGCACATCATATTAGAGACATAAAAGATCCAGAGCACCCTTATTCTTTGGAGGAGTTGAAGGTTATAACAGAAGATGCAATTGAGGTGGATGACAAGCAGAGCCATGTGAGGTACAAGTTATTTTTGTTCTGTGTTTTTCCTTTGGGTATTGCTGTTCGTTTCAATCTCATTAAAAAAGGGATTTTCTTCAGGGTTACATTTACTCCAACAGTTGAACACTGCAGCATGGCCACGGTAATTGGCTTATGTTTGCGGGTCAAACTTATGCGATGTTTGCCGCCTCGGTACAAAGTATGCCTCCATAATTTTCATGTCAATTTTTGGTCCTTATCGACGAACGAGTGGGTGCAGAATCATTATTTTTAGACCGCAATGTATATGTTGGTCTGTGTTCGTAGATCCGTGTCAAACTTAGTTTCACGCATGCAGTTAGAAACAGGAAGAAGGGATTTACCCAATAGTATACTTGAACCATTGCATTATTTTCATGAATTCCTAGTCCTTTAATTTTGAGGCTGCTTCTTAGGTCATTTGGTTTTTATGTTGGATTAAATTTGGAGCAGCAGTCTTTTCTTTGCTACAAAGCCATGAAACTGGTCTGATTGTGTACAACAGACGTCATTAAAAAGTTGTTAGCATGTTTTTAATTCCTACTGAACAATTTTGCTGTTCTAGCATGTAAAAATGTTTCACTTTTAAGTTGCTGTATATCGTGGCAGTCTTAGTCTAATCAGTCAATTACTCTCTGGCTTTTCCTTTCATCTTGAATTTTTCCAGGTTAGATTTTTCCTTTTTCTTGGGGAAGGTATTAGAATCGTTTTTTTGCAATGATGCGAGACAATTGAAAGCCAGGATTTGAAATAGATTTTACCTGATTATTAAAATAGAGCTTCTACAAAGAATTTCTGTTTTTGTTCTTCTGACTTGTAGCATGAAAGCATGTTTTATTGACCATTAATTCGATCTGATGCTGTAGTGGATTTCCTAAATGTTGTATGGTCCTAAATCCTGTCATTTTATATATATATATATATAATCAAAGTGTACATTAGTTGCACTTCGAGACAATATCCACTGTTTCATTTTCTTTCTCTAGTCCGTTTATTTCACCCAAGTTGTTTTAAAACGGGAAAAAGGAAGCGGTTTTTACAGCTTGCTCATAGTTCACGTCCCTGCTTGAGGAATTTTCTCCTGTAAAACACAGTTTAAAGTTTCAGGGACTAAAACTTCTGTGTACGATCTCTTCTTTAGTCATGTTAAAAGTAACGAGTCTTTCTCCTCCAAAGAAAAAATGATGAAATGATGAGGCGTCATTGACCCATAGGTTTTAGTATAGATTGATTGAAGTTATAATATGGACAGCCATATGATTTTCTTGACAATGATAATTTCAGAGGTTTGCATCGATGCTAACAATATTTACTTTTCCAAAATGAACTTTAGGAAATTTGGTTTTTAGCTTTGGTAATTTCAACCTCAACACTTGTGATGTTGTTTGCTGCATTCAGTTGTCGGCTAATTTCGATCCTAAAATTAATGGTAGTTTCACTATTTTATTTCTCTCCAGGTGGACATCAGAGTGGCACCTGGTACTCATGCGACTGAAGCTGCAGGTCTCTCTATCACTTCCTCCATTTTTCAAATTTATTCGAAGCTGTGCTTGTAGCTCCAATTTTTTGACAATCCTGCCATTATGTGGCCTGAAATACATGGATTAGCTGCTGGTTTCTCATTTCTTCCCTTTAAAGTGTAATTCTGTGTTAGTGACCACCATCTCCGGCCGATGTATAGTGCTGTTATTGATAGAAATAAAATAGAATCAAGCACCAATTTTTCGGTTCTCGACGCTTTACTGTTCTTTGAATATTAATTCAACCATGAGTTTCTTTGTTCCCAGTGAATAAACGGCTGAGCGATAAGGAACATGTTGCTGCAGCTTTGGAATATCCTTTCCTCGTTGACTAGCTTAACCTTTACCCTTAGACCAGCACCCAATTCAAATTTATTCAAGATTGTGCTTGTAACTCCCATTTTTTTTACAATCCCACCATTGTTTTACTTTAGCAACATGGATAAGCTGCTGGTTTCACATTTCTTCTCATAGAAGTATAAATCTGTGTTATTTGCCACCATCGCCAGCTTATGTTATAGTGCAGTTCTTGACGTTTTACTGTTCTTTGAACATTTATTCAACAAGCTTCTGTGTTTGCAGTGAATAAACAGCTGAGTGATAAAGAACGAGTTGCTGCAGCTTTGGAAAATCCGAACATCATTGATATGGTTGATGAGTGCCTGGCACCGTCTTATGAATGTAGATGAATTTTGCAACGTTACAGGAATCATGATTTCTTATATATATAAAAGGGTTGTTTCATATTTATGTACAAACTGAACTCTTGGAATGCTATTTGGTTATTCACGCGTTGTTTTCTTCTCAGTGGTGAAATTCGATTTCTGAATTATTATTATTAGTCAGATGCAAACAGCAAACGTGAGATTTAACGGGGAAAGTCTTCTCGATGTAGAAGAACAAAATTTGTTAAAAAAGAACACTTACAATGTAAACTAAAAAAAAAATATCCGATAGCCTCCAACTCCATCTCAGTCTACCCAGATATCCCAAGGACACTTTAGTTGCAAGTTTTGAAGCAAAATAAAATCCACTACATCCAAGATTTGCAGGCCTTCATCATTTTGCTTACCGAGGTATTTTACACCATGTACTACACCACCAGTCAACACACCAGCAACAACCTGCCTTGCACTGGAAACTGTGACTTTCCGTCGCAAAATCTTGCGAACGCATTCGGCAACCTCTTCCTTCGAATTGATCACCACCATTTGTGCCTTTCGATCTGCATAAAAATGTCTCAAAATGGAATACTTCCATGTTGCCCTTTGTTTTGGTTTATTTCTCTCAACTCATTTTTCATCCTAAAAATATAAACTAACACAATCACTTTACTTTTTCTATTTTTTTTTTTTATCAATTTACACACATTTGATTCTTATGTTCAATTCAAGTTTTCAAGCATTTCTCAAATACTCTTTATTGTATTATACTTTAATCAAATATACTGAAATTTAAGATTTTGAAATATTTCAAAAATTTAATTAACATCCAAGCTAATACAATCAAATACATCTAACAGTATTTACCAAATACAATATTTATTTAACATAAAGATCAGACATGGACGTAACAAAATAAAGATCCAAGTCCGAAACCATACCAGCTCCATCACTAATTTTATGTTCTCCAAGTTTAGAACCCATGAGACCTTTGAGTTGCCGAGGGAGGGAAGATACCAAGGAAGAAACAGTAGACAGCTTGCTGTCCTGTGTTGTCAAAAAATTATATCAAATATTTCAAGACACAATTATGTTATACCCTCCTAAAAATCCTTAAGACTTGCATAAACTTCGAAAATACGCAAATTAATAAACTTGAGATATTGCAAGAGTTTCTGATAAAAGCCATAACTCAAATTAATCACTGATGTTTTCAAATTGTTCTCCTATTGTAAGATGTTATGTCAATAACTCCAAAGTGCACCATTGACCTTAAGTCTTCCAAGTTCTACACGCAATTGATTTCCAAGTTCATACAACATGCAGATACATAACAACTGTGTCTGCTTAACAAGGGAAAAGTAGGAACGTGGAGGTAAGAAATCCAGGGAAAATCAAGTCTTATCCATGATAATTGCTTTTACAAACATATCTTGAAGATTTAAATAACCTGCATTATATTTATTTGTGCTGAAGATGAGAATCTAAGCAAGTCCTTGGCAGCATATTCTTCCAGTATTGGTTTGTACATAGTTTGGAATAAATTAAACTGTCCTTGTACGATCTTTTTCACCTGAGAAATAGAAACAACAAATAATAATAGTTACAGAATTTTAAAGTAGAAATTGTAACAGCTAAAACAATTTATTTTTAACTTTTCACCTATTTCAAAACAGCCACAGTGACACACACAATGAGATTAAGGAAGAATTTAGAAAACACAGCTTTAAAGGAGGAGCTCTTTGTACTTATAGAGAATAAAGAGATTTATCCTCATGGTATAACTTTTAACGGTTGGCTGACATCAAAATAGCCAGCTAAAACTTCAGGACCAACCAGTCTTGTAGAAAATTAAATGCATAGGATTAAATAAATAACTGAGCTACTTAGATGCAGCCTCATAACCACATCACATGCATATAATGAATTGTTAAGTTCTGTTTGCAGTTGCTAAGTACTGTTTTTGTCAAATTACCTTGTTTTTATCCTCTGCAAAAAGCATGCGAATGTCACCCATGTATGAGAGACCACATATTTTGGCATATAATTCCTCCTGCATTGTGATGGAACATACAATGAATGCTTGATACTTTTCCTCGTATAACAGACATGAAAAATATATAAAAGGTAATTGTGAGACTGAAACCTCATTGAATTTTGAAGGTAAAAGGAGGAGAGCTGCAGAGGTTGCAGCCTTTAAATTTACAGAATTCAGTTCCGCTATACCCAAGTAATCCAATACGAATGTAACCTGGAAAATAGAAATTTCTAAGATGTTAAATGGCAGATATGAACCGAATATGTGTGCCTGAATCTACTGAAAGAATACAGCATATTGGGAAAATTGTAACTAAAGTAACAAATAAATGATTGCAAAAATTAAAAAAATTTTAAAAGAATTGTGAAATATTGTCTGTCCACATATTTGATTGCTATCAGATTGGATCATTCACATGAACAAAATTTTCATAAGCTGACAACGGTGGAAGGCATAAATGGTACACATATGACTGCACAATGAATACAATCACAACAATATATCAGCCCACAAAATAATACAAGTACAGAGTCAGCATCATCAGGAAACAAAAGGAGAGAAATGCTTGTTCACTTGAAAAAATCTCTCCATGTCATTGTAAACAATAATACTCTTCCTAGACAATATCCACAAGATACAACTGAAGATTCCATATCCAATCATGCTATCTTCCAAGTCTTTTAAACACATAATCTCTCCATTCTATCATTCTTCTTATTTCCTTCACACTCCTCATTACAAGTGCGCCCTTAGAAGTTAAACCCCCACAAAATAAATCAAATCTAAAGAACACATGCAACAAAAATCATTGGAATGATATCAGAGTTTTCATTAAATTTCTTTTTAAGATGTAGCGTTCTGAGAGAATTTTCTACAGATTTATTTCTTTGACCTAGCTTCATCAATTAGCTGCAAGAGTAAATTCTCAAATTCATACTAGTGAAATACTTTTTAAAACAAAGGCCAAGTCTTTTATAAGTTGTGATTCTCAAAACCAAAATACTTATTTGTCGTGAACCATTATCAATTTAAACTTTTGGAAAAAGAACAACTGGCTTTGAAATCCAACTCGTTGCTATTTTTTGAGAAACCAGAGGAATGACCAAAGCACGTACAGTGAGGCTTAAAACGTAATACCTTGTATAGTGAATGGTAACTTCACATTAGCACACATGATAAACGGAGAAAGGACAAAAAGACAACCATAAGAAAGAGAATGACATACCGGTTTCTGCAGACGGCCACTCAAATAGAACCTCTCCCATCCTAAAACATCCTGAACCAAATCATGCATTCGAACAACACCATACTTGAACCTCTAGAAACGAATTTGCATTTCAGAAAAATTAAATAGAATCATCTGTAAGAAGTTCAAACATCCAACTGTATTTAGCACTCAAAAGAATACAGATGAAATAGCTAATAGAGCTTGTGTACCCTGTCATTGTGAGCTATAAATGGGTTGAAGTGCACGCCAACCCCAATATCATCAGCAACATCAGTGATCTTTGGAAACAAACATCACGTCAGCGTAAAACAACATAGAATCATATTAAGATAATGAGATAAAAGCAGTACCAGTCGTGCTCCACCAAGGCGCACCATCCAAGATGCATAATGGCTCGGATTCATTTTAAGATTCTTAATTTAAATAAGCAAATATCATCCATCAGTGATAGAAACACATATAAATAATAATATTCATGATAGACACAAATCATACATTATAACGTTCAAAACAATGAAGAAACTGTAATAGTAGCAAGGAACAAGCCGCAAGTACCTCTGCATGCCATTGCCGGGGGTCTGCTACACCAAGAATGTAATCTATCATGGATGTCTAGAAGAACAAAAAAAAGACATAAGAAATAAGATACAGCAACAAAAACATCTACTAAGGTGTTTAATCGGTAACTTCATTAACCCTCAAGAACATGATACAAACAATGACCCAGATCGCGGAACAAGAAAAAATAGGGGACCTTATCCAAATTGTTTGGATGGAGGGAGGACCCATAGATGCAGCAGAACTCAACTGGAGGAAGAATTTCTAGCAAACTAGTCAGCTCGAGTCTTTTGTCGCCATCCATTCAGTATTACTGCTACTTCTAGTGCCGTACCCGTTTATTATATCTGATGAAAAGCATAATTATGAATGACTGATTGCACAAACTAAAAACACATATCGCGTATGAATGTATGACAAGAACATTCGTCGAACAGTTTAGGGGCCTGACTCATTAAAGTTTCAACTCTGCATGCATTCACTGATTCACGTCTGCCGAGGAGTAACTAGCCAGAGAGGGTTGGTAATAAGTTGCAACAATAAATCATACAGCAAGAGTTGGGCAATGGCTGGCTGCAAGGCAGAAAGGCATATTGATTGGTTTGCCATGACTGTTAAGATGACAAATAGAATGAGATGTTCACCATTACCTATGGCAATAGTAGTGAAGACGTGCTTTGCGAAGCTTTCACCAAATGCATGAGTCGAGTTGAGGAGGTAAAACTCAAATCAAGAGAAGACGCATTTTAACTGATTAATGGAGGGAATATATACATATTTTTTTGTTATTATTTTTTATTTGGGACGATTTCATATAAAATATATCCTGTATATACTATATATGGCTTTCATATATTTAGACTCACACGTCGTTTCATATAAATTAAAAAAATTATTGGAGAAACAAAGTAAAAACTTCACTCTCGATGTCTCAAATATGTTCGGGATCGATACTTGGGACTGCAGTATCACCCCATAATTGAGTTATTATTACCATCGTATTCACCTTGGTTGACTTTGATAGGAATATTGATTATTTTTTTTATCTTTATCATATTATTTATCTCATATCAATTAAATCATAAAATATTTATGTCGTATCAATCAAATTTTTAATATTCTTCTTTTATTATATTCATTAAATTAAAATTTGTTTTTAATTATTATATATATATATATAAGATAAATTAAAGGTAAGCTGTTCTAGATAACTATTATATTAATCAAATATAGATTTCTAAAACATGTGGCCTTTCATATTGTATTACTATCAAAATAACCTAATTATAAGAAGCTATAACTATTATGGTAAACAAAATACTAATATTAGTTTGATATCTTTTTTTTTTTACTATATTATAGATCTAAATTTATCACATTTTTATCTAATAAAGTCTTATAAGAAATACAAACAACGAGGTGTGCGCCACGATGGCTGCCTATTTGTCATTTTGATCAAGAATTCGAATGGATAAGATGAAGTGGCTGCATGTGGAGGACTGATTCCCGGAGCTCCTTCCTCCTCCTCCAATGGCCGGAATCTCCACTGTTTTCCACCATCACTACATCTCCAAACCCCTCAAACCACCCTCTTCACTACATCTTCTCTCCGCTTCTCTCCGCCTCCGCGGCCGTTTACCATCCGTTTCCGGCGCCGTCAATACCATCTCCGCTCGCTACGGAGGTGGCGGCAGCGGCGGTGGATACTCAAGAACGTCCCAGTCAGATGATGAGGAAGCCCTTTGACTTGTCTTCCATTAGGTTGGTTGAGAGTTGAGATCGACTCTATGCTTTGATGTGTTGATGGGTTCTTGTTTTCGCAGGCCCTGAACGTGTTAAAAATCTGATATAGAAATATGTAGCATCTATTGATATGTATATGCTCATTTGATTGTTGATTTCGGTGTGGGTGGTTTGAAATAGGTCAGATTCTGTTAGGCTTATTGATCAGCAGCAGAAAATGGTGAGCTCGGCTGTATTAACGCGCATGTACGTGGAAGAGATGATTGTGTGCAGGAAAGATTTATATTATCTCTGTAATTTCTTTAGGTGGGAATAGTGTCAAAAGCTCAGGCAATTCAGATGGCTGATGATGCTGAGCTTGACTTGGTATGCTGTCAATCAATCTTCTCGAGTCATCAAAGTCTATGGTTTGCTTGTAAAATTTGTCTGACGTCTCTCTACATGAAAGTCTGTGGTGCTTAATCGATGATATTAGCCCGTGCAATTTCATCTAGGCTATTCTCTTTCCCATTATATTCATATTTTAAGTGAATTTTCCTATTTACGTGCACATGAACTCCTCTTTTTCATGCAATTGTCTTTGCTAAGCTACAGATGACGTTTATGTTCGATTGAGTACTGTATGTTTCATGAAGAAGAGAAAACGAATTAAATCACAGGATTG
The DNA here is from genome assembly GCA_001598015.1 of Dorcoceras hygrometricum. Lineage (NCBI taxonomy): Eukaryota > Viridiplantae > Streptophyta > Magnoliopsida > Lamiales > Gesneriaceae > Dorcoceras > Dorcoceras hygrometricum. Next base: position 4,884 of record KV004558.1, on the reverse strand, counting down.
AGGTTTACTTTTAATGTCTCTCCTTGTGTTGTCCTCCATGTTTTAGGTGATATTATCTCCGGAGGCAGATCCCCCAGTCGTAAGGATCATGGATTTCAAGTAAGACATATCCTGGAATCTTGGCCTCACTGATTGAAAATTATTTGTGCCACATAACTGCCCACGTTTATATATCAGATGATCATTAATCTGCTCGTTTTGTGGTAATTTTGATTCTTCAGAAATACAATTTGATTTATTAAGTATATTACTTTTTCTGATTATTTGTAGTGGATATATATTTCTCATCCATTTTTGTTACGCTGCTTGAAGGTTGAAGTGCATCTATGTGTTGCTTTATGACATGCAGTAAATACAGATATGAGCAGCAGAAGAAGAAAAGAGAGCAGCAGAAGAAAAATGCTGGTGAATGCCACCATTAAATTTTCATAATCTTTTTACTCTCTTGCAAACCGAAATTTTATGCAACTAAATTAATGACTTGAATGTCAGCTACTCGTATGGACTTGAAGGAACTGAAGATGGGGTAAGTGACTTTAATTTGATAATTTCCCTAACTGTATCAGAAGGCTAGTTCCTCATTGATTAATGCTCATTCAAAGACAGCTCTAGCCCTATATGTGTTAATTTACATCGTTGTACTCAAGTCATCTTTTGAAGTCCCTTCGTCGATTTAACTTAATTGGTTCAGCTTGGCTTACTTAGTTATAAAGAAACCCTGTCGTTAATTTCCGTAAAGCGATGCAGGACAACAATGCTACTCGGTCCAGGTAATTATGGTTAAGTCTCCTGACGGGCTTAAAACACTTATATTCGGCTCGGGTATCAGTTTGAAGTCCTTAAGCAATAGCTCGATTCACTAAAGAGTTATTGCTTAACTACCTCTCTAATCCCTGTAATTATTTGTTTGTTTGTCTCCCCACGTTTAAGGTATCGAATATCCATCGATTAATTTAACTTACTGACAATTAAATTACTCAACATCTTTTATCCTCGAGTATTACCACTCTGTCATGTCGGATTGTATCCACCTGCAGGGTTTACAATGTGCATGTTATTATATCCTGATTAAGAGAACGTGCATCCATAATATCAGAGGTATTTGTTCTCTCATGTAGTTAGGCCATCTTCAGCCCATAACTATATTTTGGTGCAATTTCTGCATCAAATACAATATTCATCTCCAACCCATTTACTTCATATCTTGTACCAAAAGGTATATTCTCAGAATATTCCCATTAATTTCAATAATATTAATTTCTTATATTATTTTAATAAATTTAACAATATAATAATTATTATGATCTTAATTATTATTCTAATAATAAATTATAATAACGATGATAGCATTGACAACCTACATAATGAGAAAAAAGCTAGAAATTGAAGAAAAGAAAATTGAAGCTCGGCAACAAAAGATAGCATTGACAACCCTTCAAGAGAAAACAAAATTTTGTACATGGATTTGACCACGATTGGCGATCCAGAAGTGCGCGATATTATTCGGCAAGAACGAGCAAAAATCCTAGAAAAAAAAGAAATTAAGCACATGATCAACGTGAACATGACACATTTGAAAATTATTTTGGTGATTTTGGAGGATTGGAATCTGATTTGGAGATTACTGATTAACTATCTTATTTTTTTATGTTGTGTTTTATCTCGTTTAATGATTTTCGCATTTCAATTTAATCACGTATTTGTAATTCGAGTATATTATCCATGTATTTCTATTTCAATTATATATTTGAAATTTAGCTTTTCAAAGACTCTATCAGTTTAGGCGATGTTCAAAGGCTTTATCAGCTCAAGACAAATTACAGCTTTTCTAAGCTGCTCTTATTCATCATCTGCTCTAAGCTGATTCTGTTCACTGTGAGCTGATCTGATACGAGCCTGCTCTGATCTGATCTGCCTATTCTGTTCTTCTCTCAACTGATAAGCTAATCACTCAGTGCTGCTCAGTTCTGATATACTCTAAGCTGATCTGTTCTGTTAAGCTCTGTTCTGTACTATTCCAGCTTGAGCGTTCTCAGTTGATTTGAACCGATTCTGCTCTGAGTTGTTCACTCTGAACTGGTATATATACTGCACTGATTCTGTCCGATCTGTTTATTTGAGCTGATTACCCAATCAGATCTGTTCTAAGCTCTGAGCTGCTCTCGTAAGCGCTAAGATGATTTGCTTCTCTCTGTTGATCTAATATCATCTGATATAATCTGCTTACTCTGAGCTGAACTCCTGATCTGATCTGTTCTAAGCTTTGAGCTGATCTGATTTTCTGTGTGCTACTAATATGATCTGAACTGAATCTGATATGTACTCCAAAATGTTGACTAACACGCGTCACTTCCTCGTTCAATCTCGCGCTAAACACAAAATCTACCAGCAGCAACTTCAATTCAAACCAACACCAGCAGATTTTCATGCGTCACGCTGACGTCATCTCTGCTGATTCAAAACCCATCAGCAGGAGCTACAGTACCGTTGACCAGCGTTGACTTTACCCAAAAATCGATATTTCTCATTCTTAACTAGTGCTGCTGCTGAGGAAATCGGCAGGAACCACAATCTTTACACAATTCCTCAAAAAGTACGTGATTAATCCCCAAATCAAAACGATTAATCACTAATTCAATTTCTCAATCCTCACACGAATCCTGCTCTGATATGATCTGCCTATTCTGTTCTTCTCTCAACTGATAAGCTAATCACTCAGTGCTGCTCAATTCTGATATACTCTAAGCTGATATGTTCTGTTAAGCTCTGTTCTGTACTATTCCAGCTTGGGCGTTCTCAGTTGATCTGAACCGATTCTGCTCTGAGCTGTTCACTCTGAACTGATATATATACTGCACTGATTCTGTCTGATCTGTTTATTTGAGCTGATTACCCGATCAGATCTGTTCTAAGCTCTGAGCTGCTCTCGTAAGAGCTAAGCTGATTTGCTTCTCTCTGTTGATCTAATCTGCTTACTCTGAGCTGATCTTCCGATCTGATCTGTTCTAAGCTTTGAGCTGATCTGATTTTCTTTGTGCTTCTAATATGATCTGATATGTTCTTCCCTGTACTGCTCTAAGCTGATCTCTGAACCGAATACTGTTCATCTGTTCTGATCTGAACCTGTAAGCTAAACTCTAATATGCGCTTGATCTCTAAACTGAACC